>BROE01000023.1:9757368-9767721 GCA_036571765.1 Plecoglossus altivelis | reverse complement strand
CCCTGATTCCACACCCCTCACCTCCTCACCCCTCACCCCCTCACCTCCTCACCCCTCACATCTTCATCCCTCACCCCCTGAATCCCACCTCCTCACCACTGGCACCTTACCCCTTAGACTGATGGTCAGAGCAACACAGAAAAAACACTTATTTTGCCACCATGACCAAAGAGCCTACATTTCCATCCAGGAAGAGAGGAAGAAAGACAGGAAGGTGTTACTAAGAATAACGTCCCTCAGAGAAGCTCCTCCTGTGTAAGTAAAGGTTCCTGTGTGGTGTCTCTGAGTGGGTGGGCCCACACACGGCCCTCCTCCCAGTGCCCTGATGCTGAGACACTACTGACACTTGGTGCTTTAGTCTGTGTACGTTAGAGGAATGACAGGATGGACACTGTGTTGTTTGACAGTTTAGCTATTGTTAAAACAGGCCGCTTGATAGTGTTGCAACACAGATGAACTTTCTCTAGTGTGTGTCTATATATGTTTGTGTATGTGTATATTTGTGTGTGTGTGTGTATATGTGTGTATATGTGTGTATATGTGTGTATATATGTGTATATGTGTGTGTATGTGTGTGTGTGTGTGTGCGCGTATGTGTGCGTGTGTGTGTGTGTATGTGTATGTGTGTATATGTATGTGTATGTGTGTGTATGTGTGTGTGTGTGTGTGTATATGTGTGTATATGTGTGTGTGTGTATATGTGTGTGTGTGTGTATATGTGTGTGTATGTGTATGTGTGTATATGTGTGTATATGTGTGTGTGTGTGTGTGTGTGTGTATATGTGTGTGTGTGTGTGTGTGTGTGTGTAGGATTCGCGAGGCAGCTAAGACTCACAAGCTGGTGGAGCAGGAGTTAGCTCATGCAGTGAACGCCACCGCCCTCATCCTCACCGAAACCTTCCCTTCCAAACCCTCCAGCCCAGAGGTCAGCTCAACTACATTACCCACAAGCACCCTCACTCCTAACACTTCCTCATTCCACACCGTGGATATCGTGTGTGTGTGTGTGCTGACGTGGCAAAAATGTACTCAACTCACAGTGCAGACAAACTGGAGTTACTACTTCCTGTTTTAGGGTTTTACTAAAGGTTTCTCCGAGAAACACAGAAGTATAACAGTTTTTTTCCAATTGCCAACACACAATTTTTCAAACTAGTCTGGTTTTATCCAAACACTTAACACAATTCACTAAACCACACACCCAAACTGCTAAATATTTCATACATCCTGCAAAATGAAGCACTGCAACTGAAACTACACAGCATGATCAAAATCAAACTTTTGCATGAAATGGCTCACACTTCATTCATATGATCAGATTTGTGACTAACCACCTACACACTGTTGGGCATAATGAAAAGCACCCCTATCTTTAGTATGCTTTGCCATAATACTCAAATATGTATCAGATTGTTCACATGCACAGAAGTATTTGCAGATACACACACATGCTGTTGCAACATTTTTATTTTTTTTCCTTCACTACAGTAAACAAGTGCAACATATGCACAGCAGATATATTTACATGGGACTGAACCAAAATATTCTTACAAAAACTGTAAACTGAAAAAGAAAATGAAAGTGTTTGTCTTCTTTGGCTATGAGCTCCCTATACCTGCTCCTACCCCTACCTGCTCAACTCTTCCTCCCCTCTTATGTATTCTCAACCTCCCGCTTCCTCTCTCGCAATTGTCTTCCAATTGTTTTGTAAAAAAAACAAAAAAAAAAACATCTCTTCTTAAGTCTTTTTCTTAGTGCTTACATCCTTATTGAAGTGTTATTTAACCAATTTAACCATTGAGGTGTTTGGCCATGTGGCTCATGTATTTGGCCAATTAGCTCATGTAGTGTCATTTTGAATGGCAGTGTTTTGAAATGGCAAACATGTGACTTTATGATTGTTGTGTCTTATGCAGAGAACTGTGTTCAGTGTATTTCAAAAGTGCCATTTTGAAATGCGAAATGTGTGTAAAGTAGAAAAGGGTTTTTAAACTTTTGGAGACTTGAGAAGAAGTTTTGCTCTCTGTGTGTCAGTTTAAATAATTGTGCTGTGTTTGTCATTTTAGTGTGTTAGCAATTGGAAATAACTGTGACCATACTTTCAATCGGACGTGTTAGGGTTAGTGCTAGGTTTCGCAACATCAATTTACTTATCGTTCAGTAGCATCCATGTGTTCATCTAATGTTCAGAAAAACAAACTTTTTTTCTATTTTTTTGTAATTCAAAATTGTGTCGGGCGACTCCAGTAAGTAGTGCAATGACCGAGACGTGTGTATCCTTTCGTTATTAAAATAACTATTGTAACTATTCTGCAAACCTTTACAGAACAGTCCACGCTGTCAGTTGACCCGTTGTTAAAATACTTTCCCGACCCGGCGATTGCTAGCAACGTTTTAATGGAGAAATGTGAATCTTGGCCCAATGGCGGAGCTTTTTAATTTCTTTACCTACATCTATATGAGGCGAAGAAGAGGATTTACTTGTTTAATGCTCATGTCTAATTTCTTCCTTTCGACAGTTCAACGTGCGGTTTTACAATGTTGGAGTTTATGATTTTACTCCGTTACGTGTTCACGCATCGAAAGTGGTAAAATAGATGACCAGGATTCAGTATAGTTAAATTCAATGAAGTTTATTCCCTGACAGTACAATTCTAATACAGATATATCCGGGTCTCTTCAAGGTCCCTAACAGCACACAGCTACGTGCGTCTTACGCTCGGCACAGCGAAGAACGACAGCTTTCCTTGGGAGACCTACAGTAATATAGATAACATTATGTGCATTTAATTACAACAGGAGCTCCTCCGCCTTCGGTGGTTTCCGCCCACGGTTCGAGGGCCGTCTTATCTCCTCACATGGTTGAGATGATCTTCTTTGTTGCCTCTTTCTCCCAGGTGTTGTGTGTGTTCGTGTTTGCAGATCCTCACGGCCTGGATGTGTTGAACTTGCATGTTTTTTGGCCTCAGCTTGCAGAACCGCACTTGGGATGACGTGGACCGGAACGCACTGGACCACCGGCGAATCACATAGCTGCTGCTACGGCACACCGCTCAGGCCTGGGGCGCGGCACTGCCAGGTCAGTCACACACACACACACACACACACAACACAAACAAAAACACACACAACAACAACACAGACTCCAGCTCAGTACCTCAAGCCTTTGGAGAGTCCAAGCTTCATGACGTATTCATTTCTTTAAGTATTTTCAACTTTTTTTTTTTTTTTTGCCTTTTATAATGACATTTTTGAAGAAAAAAAATGTACTCTTGAATACGTAACCTGCTTTTTAAGTGTTCAAATGTGTGGGTTTGTTGTGTGCTTATTGTGTTGTGATTGAAGTTTGTTCCCTCCAGTGTGTGTAACGATGTTTCTTTATGATGCACTGGCTGCATTTGTTGTTCACCATGAGGGGCGTGGTCAAGCATTTAACAGACAACATCGGTACCAGCCGTGTCAAAACTTTAATAGTCTGCCGTTTGCAAACGTGTACAGAGAAAGGTTAGTGTGCTTGTTTGTTTACAGGGTCACTGGCGAAGGAACCTCTTAAGGAATGTGGACAATTAACTCTAACTTTAACTTCCATGTCATTAACCGAAGTCCAGATGGACTTAAAACGTAAACGTGACGTAAAAAAACCGGAAAATACAAAGAAAGTCTCAGTTTACAAGAGTCCTAATCAAAGAGATAGAAGAGTGTGAAGACTGAAACAGACCACAGCAGGACGTGTGATGACTGAAACAGACCACAGCAGGACGTGTGATGACTGAAACAGACCACAGCAGGACATGTCAGAGCAAAACCAACCGCACTGCAACAGCAGCGTCGATCTGGTGACGATCGTCTGGAACGAAGCTTTAACGTGAAACAAGTGACTAGATAACCGTGTTACTGCGATGAGGGTGAGTTAAACTTGGTCCTGGTGGTTTGTATAGGCAGGTGTACATCAGTCATCACAAGAGGAAATAACACACACTGATACATGACAGTATTTCAAGCTTTAAGTGCATCGCTAGAATCTACTCTATATCCATAGTTCCTTCTCCAAAACATACTCTAGCTTGTCAACTAAACAATTTAAACTGACACCTTTTTTTTTTTGCTATTCATGACTCGTACATGCGGTAACCCGCGGCAACGTTCCAAAGACGGAACTCGGGTGAGAACGCACGTTTCTCTTTGGAGTAGCGTTGTAATTGATAGTAGTTGCCACGGTGCCGTTGCCATGGTACTGTCACAATACAAATTCTAATTTCCTGAGATGTCTAATAGGAAGATGAACTTGACAAGGGGGGGGGGAAGAAAATAATGTTTTTTTTTTTGTTTTGTTTTTTTCCAACTTTGCTCTGATTGGTGAAGCCCGCTGTCGATCTCAGCCGGTTAGCCAATGACGTTGCAGTTACTTCATGAGGAGGCGGTGCACGTGCTGCAGGTGCTGCTGTGATAGGACGAGGCGATGCACCTGCTCCTGGCCCCGGGAGCAGGGGATGGAGACGCGACCCACCAACACGGTGCCCTCCTGCTTCGCCTGGGGTCAGAGGTCAGGGAGACATTTAAGGGTCACGTAGGATGTAGAGGAGACATGCAGCTCTCAAAGCCAGGTATGTGTATGTGTGTGCGTGTGTGCGTGCGTCTGTGTCACCTTGACGAAGGAGGTGACAGGGAAAGTGGCAAAGTCAGAGGAGACCTTGGCTCCAGACTGCTGAGACACAATGTGTTCTGCTACCTCCCCCTGGAGAGGAGGATGGGAGACAAGGGAGGAGGGGGAGAGGGGGCAAGGAGGGGGAGTAGAGAGCGAGGAGGGGAGGGAGAGAGGGAAAGAAACAAATACATATAAAATAAATACATATATAGCTTGGAGTAAATGCATCTATTTCAGAGTGCTGATAAATATGGGAGGGTGGTGAGGTGGAGAGGAGAGATGGAGGAAGGGAAGAGGGTGAGGAGGAGAGAGAGGTGGAGGGAGGAGGGGTGGAGGGTGGTGTTTGGAAGGGGGGGGTGTGTTGAGAGGCGTGAGGGAGAATGAGAGGGTGGAAGGTGGATTGGAGATGAGGGTTGGGGGGTGGTGTTGGAGAGGGGGGAGGGAGGAAGAGGCTGGAAGGGTGGAGAGAGACGTGGTGGGGGGTGGTGTTGAGAGGGTGGGGGGTGGTGTTGAGAGGGTGGAGGGCAGCAACTCTCACCTTGAGTCTGTCCAGTGCGTCTCTGAGGCTCTGCAGACGAGCTGTCTGCTCCAGCAACTGGGCACTGGCACTGACTGGACACACACACACACACACACATACAACACACACACACACACACACACAGAGACACACAGTTGTTAAGCATCTGCACTACAACACCACACCCACAAAAGCTTATCTGAACATCCATCGACTAGTAGCACCATAGAACCGAATCCCCTACACTACTCCCGTGACCCCAACCCCTCGCCACCTGTCTCCCCACCGCCGTCTCCCACACCCCACCCCGTTCCCCACCCCACCCGTCTCCCCACCCCACGTTCCCACCGACAGGGGTCTGCGGGATGTCAGACACTCTGAACCAGGTCATGCCTCAGCAGTGGTGGCAGCATCTGGGTCATCTTCGCTGTAGAGGAGTTCTGATTCAGTGCCCCTCTGGAGGGGTGGGGGCTGGAGGATGGGGGCTCCTCCTTGGGGGGGGCCCAGTGGGGGACGTGAAGGGGGGGCAGGGAGGCCAGCTGGGCCCTCATCTTCTCCGCCTGGGAACACAGGGGTAGAGGGAAGTTGTGGTCTAATATCTGTAGTGTGAGTGGTGCGGTGTGTAGGTCATGTGTAGTCGTGCAGTGTGAGTGTCTGTGGTGGTTGGTAGTGGTGCATAGTGTGTGTGTTTTGTGTACGTGCGTGTGTGCAGTGAGCGTAGTGTGTGTGCAGTGTGTGTGTGGTGTGCATAGTGTGTGTGTGTGTGTTTTTGTGTTTTTGTGTTTTTGTGTTTTTGTGTTTTTGTGTTTTTGTGTTTTTGTGTTTTTGTGTTTTTGTGTTTTTGTGTTTTTGTGTTTTTGTGTTTTTGTGTTTTTGTGTGTGCGTGTTGTGTGTATTGTATGTGTGTGTAGTGTGTGTGCAGTGGTGTGTTTGTCCCTTGAGTCTGTTGTTCTCGTTCTTCAGGTGTTTGATGCCCAGTCTCTGGGCCTCCAGCTGCTGCTTGAGCAGAGGGGAGTCCACCACCTGCAGAGGCCCAGACAGAGAGCCTGCAAGTGGGGCTGCTGCGTGCTGATGCACGGGGGGGGGGGGGAGGGGTAGAGAGATGGACAAAGTTCAACAGGAAGATCATGTGTTCTGGTAGTCTCTCTACGTGCGTGTGTGTGTGTGTGTGGTCTCACCTCCTGCCGTTCCCGTGACGATGGAGGCGATGCCGGAGGCAGGCTGGGCCCTGAGGCCGTCGATGGTCATCTTTGATTGGCTGTTGAGTCGCAGTTTCAGCTCCGCCTTCTCAACTCCAGCGGTCGATGTCACCTGCAGGGATCCATGGTCGTCTTCAAACTCCTAGGGGGAGGGAGGGGGGGGGGGGGGGGGGGGAGAGGGGGGGAGGATGTTTTAGCAGTGATCAAGAAGGTTCTAGAAGTTGAGAAGTGAGGTTGTAGAAGGTAGAGGTTAGAAGCAGGGAGGTTCCTCCCAGGTTCCAACCAGTTTCCTTATACTTTCCTTTTTCTTTAAGCAGGGCAGACTGTCGTCCAGGTCTGGTCTGAGATTTCTCCACCTTTCATTACCGCGTCCTTGGTGACGTGTTCCAGCTTCCCTCTTCAGAAGACTGAGACGGCACGTGGGCTCGGCTGACTTCTCCGCCCTGGGAGAGCGGTCTGGGGAGGAAGGAGGAAGAGGTGTGAGGAGAGGAGGGGATGGGGAGGTAAGGGAGGAGAGGGAAGAGGAGGAGGAGATTATGAGGAGAGGGTGCGTGTATGGTGCGTATCGTGTGCTGTGCAGTGTGGTGTGTGTGTGCTTGTGCGGTGGTACCGTTGATCTTGAGGACTTTGATGCTCCTTGATGACCGTGTCTTCTGTCTTCCCGAGTGCTCTCCAGACCTCAGGTCTGTGATCCTGCCTGAGGCCGTGCACGGCAGCTCCACTGGGGGTCTGGGTGAGGGGGACAGCAACAGGAACTTACTTGTTCTGCAAAGCGATGCTATGTTTCACATGATGTGATGTTCAATTAAGATCAGTTCAATGCAGTTTCAATCTATGGACAGCTGGGAAGATTCCTCCACTCTTCTCTTCCCTCCTCTCTTCCTCCTTCTTCCCGCACCCCGCTCTCCCTCTTCCCCTTCTCCCTCTCTCTTTCCCCCCCCCTCTCTCCCTTCGACTGGTTTCACGCAAATTATTTCTTTTTCTCTCCCTCTCTCCTTCTCACCCCTCTCTCTACTCCCCCTCTTTTACCCCCCTTCTTTTCTCTCCCCCTTTCTCTTCCTCTCCTCTCCCCCCCTCCCCCCTTCTCCCGCTCCCTCCCCTCCTTCTCCCCTCCTCCCTCCTCTCCTCCTTCCTTTCTCTCCCCCACCTTGGTGTAGGTTCATCTCTGAGTCGTACTCCCCTTCCTGCATGGCGGTGGCCATCTTGTTCATGGTAGAGATGACGGTGCAGCAGGACTGACGCAGGCTCTCCTGAGGGTTGACACCATGGCAACCGTACACCTGGGGGAGGATAGGGGCAGGGGGGAGGTAGGGGCAGGGGGATGAGCAGCGGGTTTGTGTTAATGGCATGTGGGGTTTTGTTATGTTGTTTAGAAATTGCTTTCCCTCACACACTCTCAATCACACACACACACACACACCACAACAGTTCGACTCTTACCCTCCGTCTCTCCTCCTCCTCCTACCTGTCTGACAGCCTGTGAGGTGTAGCCTCCAGGCTCAGGCGCTCATTTTCATCTCCCCAGAGACATGGCCTGGGCTCACAGCTGCCAGCTCCTCACACAACCAGTCCATCACCTGCCCAGCTGCACCCTCGCCTCCGCCAGAGCCTCCGACACCTGCACACACACACCTGCCTCAGCACACTAGGAGCGCCACTACTGCGTGCTGCCTGACACAGTGTGTAGTGTATGTCTAGAGTGTGTGTGTGTTGTGTGTGTGTGTACCTGCGTTGGGAACGCCAGTGCAGCTGGGGCCCCGGGGACGTCAGTTCCAGGCATGCGACGGCGGATCTTCTTACAGAACTGTCTGATGTCACTACAGGAAGTATCCAGGTCTCTGAGCAGGATGGAGAGCCCCGCCCCTTCCTGTCCCGCCTGCAGGAAGGCCCGCAGACGGCCCACCTCCACGCCCATGCAGTCCAGGGCACTCTGGGTAAACTGGAGGCCACAGGTCAACACAGGTCAGTGTCACACAGGAGTGTTGGGGGAGAGACAGACAGACAGAAAGCGTGTGGACAGAGACCGACAGACAGCGTGTGGACAGAGGGACAGACAGTGTGTGGACAACAGAGAGACAGAGACAGATAGCATGTGGACAGAGACAGACAGACAGTGTGTGGACAGACAGACAGCGTGTGGACAGAGACAGTGTGTGGACAGAGACAGACAGTGTGGACAGAGACAGAGACAGACAGTAGCGGGTGGACTGAGGAGACATGGACAGAGCAGACAGGTGTGGAAAGAGACAGTGTTGGGTGGAAAGAGATAGACAGCGTGTGGACTAGAGAGAGAGACAGACAGCGTGTGGACAGAGACAGACAGCGTGTGGACAGAGACAGTGTGTGGACAGAGAGACAGACAGGCGTTGGGAACAGAGACAATGTGTACACTTATTGGTTCCTCAGCGAACGGGCAGTCTCTAGTCCTCTGAATGGATGCGTACAGGTGCGCAGGATCCCAGCAAACAGTGTTGGTTGTGTGTGTAGCAATGACTGTACATCTGTGTTTGTGTGTGTGTGTGTGTGTGTACGTGTGTACATGTACCTGGTAGTGCTTGATGGCCCTGGTCAGTGTGTGTGTGTGTGTGCTGTACTTATGTGCCTGGTCAGGTGTGTGTGTGTGTGTGTGTGTTGTGGTACTGGGTAAAGTAACTTGATGGCTGGTCAGTGGTGTGGTGTTGTGTGTGTGTGTAACGTGTGTGTGTGTGTGTGTGGTATTGAGTTACTTGATTGGCTCCTGGTCAGTGTGTGTGTGTGTTTGTTTTTGTGTGTGTGTGTAGGGGTCAGTGGTGTGTGTGTGTAAGTGTGGTGTGTGTGTACGTGTGTGTGTGGTGTGTGTAACATGTGTAGTACTTGATGGCCCTAGTCAGTGTGTGTGTGTACCTGTATAAACTTGATGGCACTGGGTCAGTTGGTGGTGTGTGTGTGTGTGTTCGTTGTGTGTGTGTGACCTGGTAGTACTTGAGCACCTGGTCAGTTGTGTGTGTGTGTGTGTGTATTGTGTGTGTGTGTGTGTGTGTGTGTGTTGTGTGTGTTGTGTGTGTGTTGTGCGTACCTGGTAGTACGTGATGGCTGGTCTGTGGTGTGTGGCCTGGTAGAATTGATGGCCGCAGTCAGTGTGTGTGTGTGTGGTGTGTGTGTGTGTGTGGTGTGTATCAGGGTAAGTTACTTGATGGTCCTAGTAGTGGTGTGTGTGTGGTGTGTGTGTGTGTGTGTAACCTGGTAGTATGAATGGCTCTGGTCAGTGGTGTGGTGTGTGTGTGTGTGTTTGGTGTGTGTTGTGTGTGTGTGTGCAGGACTTTGTGTGTGTATTTTGTGTGTGTGTGTGTGTACCTGGTAGTACTTGATGGCCCTGGTCAGTGTGTGTGTGTGTGTGTGTACCTGGTAGTACTTGATGGCCCTGGTCTGTGTGTACCTGGTAGTACTTGATGGCCCTGGTCTGTGTGTGTGTGTGTGTGCGTACCTGGTAGTACTTGATGGCCCTGGTCAGTGGCTCTACATTGACAGTCTCGTCCAGCTGGTCTTTGTGCAGCAGGTCGATGAGGAGGTCCAGCGAGCGCTCGTGAACACTCATCTCAGAGTACAGAGTCCCCATCCTCTTATACACCTCCACACTGCAGCTGCTCAGGGCACTGCAGCACACACAAGCATACAGCAGGCTCAGAGACAGTAACAGCACAGTAACAGTAACAGCACTGACCCCTGGTAGCGGTGCAGTGTAGCCTGCAGCACAGTGACAGTAACAGCACACTGACAGTAACAGCACACTGACAGTAACAGCACTGACCCCTGGTAATGGTGCAGTGTAGCCTGCAGCAGGCTCAGAGGCAGTAAGAGAACAGTAACAGCACTGACCCCTGGTAACAGTGCAGTGTAGCCTGCAGCACAGTAACAGTAACAGCACAGTAACAGTAACAGCACTGACCCCTGGTAGCGGTGCAGTGTGGCCTGCAGCAGGCTCAGAGACAGTAACAGTAACAGCACAGTAA
>BROE01000023.1:9752373-9756868 GCA_036571765.1 Plecoglossus altivelis | reverse complement strand
CACACACACACACACACACACACTGACGTGCCTAACTGTCCTTCTTCCTTGTGATGCTTGCAGGAGTTTGTGATCCACTCCCCAGACTTCGAGGCAGCTAAGTTCTGGGTTGGGAACCTGGGGAAGACAGCCACTCATGCAGTGGTGTTTGCTCAGCTGTATACACCTGCTGGAGGCTGCCATGGCCTACACTCCTTCGTAGTTCAGGTACCGTCTGTCCTCTCCTGTCCTGACGTCTTCTGCTCCTCTCCTCCTCTTCTCCTCCTCTTATGCTCTCTGTTTTGTCTCCTGTTGGCTAATACCTACGCGCTTTCATCTTCTCCTCTTCACTCTTCTCCTCTTCACTCCTCTCCTCTTCACTCTTCTCCTCTCCTCTCCTTCTTTCCTGTTCTCCTCTCCTCTCTTCTCCTCTCCTCCTCTTCACTCCTCTCCTCTTCTGTCCCCTGTTCTGTTCTCCTGTCCTCCTCTCTTATCCTCCTCTTCACTCCTCTCCTGTTCTCCTCACCTCGCCTCTCCTCCTCTCTTCTCCTCCTGTCCTCTCTTCTCCTCTCCTGTTTTCCTCCTCTCCTCCTCCTCTCTTGTCAGAGCTTCATCGTACCAAACATCTCCTGATGTGTGACGAGGACATCTGTTCTGTGTGGTTCCCCCTCCTAGGTGAGGGACCCCCGAACGCTGTTGGCCATGCCTGGTGTGCTGGTGGGGGACATGGGCAAGAAACTGGGCCAGAATGGCCTGGATAACGGGTAGGTCCACCACACAGGAGCTGGGAGAAGACACTGTCTGAAGACAGTTCTGTTGTACTGCTGAAGTACTTAAAGAAAGAAATGTGGTAGTGCTCCTCCCTGACCACTAGAGGGCAGCACTAGCCTGTGTTGCTGCAATGGGCAGTTTGCTTCTAGAGTTTCAGCAAAGGAAGAAGTTCTATGGAATGAGGGTTTATATTGCTCTTGCTCTCTCTCCCTCTCTCTCTCTCTCTCTCTCTCACTGTCTCTTACTGTCTCTCTCCCCCCTCTCTCTCTGCCAGGTTTGCCTTGTTCCACCACGTCAGGATCCCTCGAGAGAACCTGCTCAACAAGACGGGGGACGTCACACCTGACGGACGCTACATCACTCCGTTCAAGGTACACGAGGAGAACTCCCCATCCTTCCATCCAATCATCCACTGCGTGTGTGTGTGTGTTGTGTGTGTGGTGTAGCTTTGTGTGTTGTGTGTGTGTGTGTGTTGTGTAGCGTGTGTCGTAGTTAAGGCTGTGTGTGTGTGTGTGGTGTGTGTGTGTGTGTGTGTGTGTAGCTGTTTTGTTGTATCAGCGCTGTTGTGTGTGTGGTGTGGGTGTGTGTGTGTTGTGTGGTGTGTGTGTGTGTGTGTTAGCTAGGGTTTCTTTCCTGTGTGGACCATGGCAGGATGCCTGCTCAGAGGGAGGAGTAATGAAGAGCAGGAAAACAAACCTGCTGGTGTCAGACCTCCCTGTCTCTCAGAGAGGGGGAGGAGGGGGAGGGAGGAAGGGGAGGGAGAGACAGAGAGAGGAGAGGAGGGGGGGGAGAGACAGAGAGAGGAGGGGAGGTTGGAGAGGGAGGAGGGGGGAGAGAGGGGGAAATGGGGAGGGAGAGACCGAGGAGAGGGAGAGGCGGAGGGGAGCGGAGAGACAGAGAGAGGGGGGATGGGGAGGAAGAGACAGAGAGAGGGGGGGAGGGTTAGACAGACAGAGAGAGGGGAGGGAGAGAGAGCTTTAGGGCTCTGTTAGTGAATGATGGGAACTAGATGAGACGAGGTATCAGAGAAAACAAGAGAGGGTCAGCGGGGCCACACACACACACACCTCTATACAACACTATTATAACAACTATCTACACACTATATACATACACACACACATACATTTATACATACATACATACATTGTATACACACACATACACATCAGCACGCATTCCCACACGCACACCCACACACTTATACCCACCACACACACTATAATACACACACACACACACTCATATAACACACACACACACTATATTACACATACACACTACAAATACACACTGCACACACTACTATATAATCACACACACACACACACACTACTATACAGGCACACAGGCAAGAATTAAGTGAATCAGAACATTGATGTAAATTCTCATCTCTGTCTTCCCTCCCTCCCTCCCCCAGGACCCTAACAAGCGTTTCGGGGCGTCCCTGGGTGCCCTGTCGGGGGGCAGGGTGTCCATCGCCAGGATGGCTGTGGTCAACCTCAAGCTGGCCGTCACCGTGGCGATCCGCTTCTCCGCAACGCGTCGACAGTTTGGGCCCAAAGACACAGAGGAGATCCCTGTACTGGAGTACCAACTACAGGTGAGGGAGGGGGAGGCAAGGAAGGGGGAGAAGAGGGATGGGGAGGCAGGCAGGGGGGAGGAGAGGGAGGGAGGGAGCAGGAAATGCCTGTGTGTTGCTGACTTCCTGTGTGTTGCTGACTTCCTGTATGTCGCTGACTTCCTGTGTGTCGCTGACTTCCTGTGTGTCGCTCACTTCCTGTGTGTCGCTCACTTCCTGTGTGTCGCTCACTTCCTGTGTGTCGCTCACTTCCTGTTCGACGCTCACTTCCTCTGTGTTCCTGGCAGCAATGGCGACTGCTCCCCTACTTGGCAGCTGTGTACGCGCTGGACCACTTCTCCAAGTCACTCTTCATGAACTTTGTGGAGCTGCAGATCGGGATGATGATGAGAGACAAGAGCGACAGACAGGTGAGGAGGGAGGGAGGGAGGGAGGGAGGGTGGGAGGGAGGAGTGATATGTAGAGAATTTATCAAAAAGAGAACAATGGACAAAAGTAAAAGGACCCTCTTTCTCTATCTTTCTCTCCCTCACTCCCTCTCTCCCTCCCTCCTTCCCTCCCTCCCTCCCTCTCTTCTGCAGGCTGAGCTGGGCAGAGAGATCCACGCCCTGTCCTGCTCCAGTAAGCCCCTGGGCTCCTGGACCGCTCAGAGGGGGATCCAGGAGTGCAGGGAGGCCTGTGGAGGACATGGATACCTGGCCAGTGAGTTCACCTGACGCCTCCTAGCCTCCTCACCTCCTAGTCTCCTAGCCTCCTAGTCTCCTAGCCTCTTAGTTTAGTAGCCTTCTAGTCTCCTACTTTATTA
This sequence comes from Plecoglossus altivelis, assembly GCA_036571765.1. Classification (NCBI taxonomy): domain Eukaryota; kingdom Metazoa; phylum Chordata; class Actinopteri; order Osmeriformes; family Plecoglossidae; genus Plecoglossus; species Plecoglossus altivelis. The sequence continues at coordinate 9,753,731 of BROE01000023.1, read as the reverse complement.
GCTGTCTAGTCTCCTAGTTTCCTAATCTCCCAACCTCCAAGTTTCTTAGCCTCCTAATCTCCTAGTTTCCTAACCTCCTAACCTCTAAGATTCCTCATTTCCTAGCCTCCTAGTTTACTATCCTTGCGTCCTTGCCTCCTAGTGAACCGCCTAGGAGACATTCGGAATGACAACGACCCCAACTGCACGTACGAGGGAGACAACAATGTCCTGCTGCAGCAGACCAGCAACTACCTGCTGAGTTACACTTCTCAACACGGTGAACACACACACTCACACACACACACACACACCTCTCAACACGGTGAACACACACACCTCTCAACACGGTGAACACACACACACACACACTCACACTCACACACACACACACCTCTCAACATGGTGAACACACACACACACACACACACACACACACACACACTCACACTAACTATTGTCAGCCTCAGGTGTTTATAATATACAGTCTACGTGGTAGTGAATTGGGGTCGTGTGTGTGTGCATGCGTGTGTGCGTGTGTGTGTGTGTGTATGCGTGTGTGTGTGTGTGTGTGTGTGTGTGCGTATGTAGATAACTTGAAAATAGAATCTCCGCTGGAGTCGGTCAACTTCCTGGATGACATCAACAACATCCTGGAGACCAGATTCACTGCTGCTTCTGTGGAGGAGTGTATGGACTCTGCAGGTACCACACACCCACACACACACACACACCCTCACCTTCTCTCTCTCACACACACACACACACACACACACAAACCCACACACCCTCACCTTCACACACACACACACACACACACACAAACCACACACCCTCACCTTCACACACACACACCCTCACCTTCACACACACATTATGCATCTTCCTGGCCGGGGCAGCTCTTTTCCAAGCTCAAAGTGTGTGTGTGTGTGAGAAGGTGAGGGTGTGTGTGTGTGTGTGTGTGGCTTGGTGCAAGTCTCTTATCCACACCACGCCAGACATCTGGGTCCTTTAGTGACATCACACCACTCAGCTTTCCTCTGCAGGTCGCTTAGCAACAACCAGCTTCACATTTCTACGACAACAAACTGTCACACACTTTCCCCACGAACAAAAATCTTGGCAAACTCCTTTTATATATCATCCTCCATTCTCTCCTCCTGTCCTTGTACTCCTTGCCTCCTCCTCCTCCTCTCCTTGTCCTTGTCCTCCTCTTCCTCTTCTCTTACTCCTCTCCTCCTCCTCCTCTCCTTAGTTCCCCTGGCAGCATATAAGTGGCTGGTGTGTTTCCTGCTGAAGGAGAGTGACAGGCGACTGGCCCAGGAGAGGAACTCTGGGAAGGCCGACTTTGATGCCCGCAACAACAGCCAGGTAACGCA
>BROE01000023.1:9744873-9747373 GCA_036571765.1 Plecoglossus altivelis | reverse complement strand
GTATGTGTGTGTGTGTTTGTGTTTGTGTGTATGTGTCATGCAACAAGTACTTCAGTCCCTTCCCTTGCAGTGTGACAGATCACTGATCCATATTGGACCTGTGTGTGGTTCTGTTTAACCCTATTCTACTTGGAGATAAACACAGACGCTGTTTACGTAAATATCATCTGTACTCAGCATTACTCAGCATTACTCAAGCTGCTTCATGCATCATTTACCGCAACCGCTGTCCAGAACTTTCATTAACCCAGATTTACTGAAACAATCAAGTCAAACAGCAGCATAGCTGCTCTCTGTTTGCATCTGCACTCGTGTTTGTACCCAGCAAGTCTGAGTGTGTGGTGATTAATACTGGAGAGATGAGGACTGGGTCAAAGTGCCCACACACACACACACACACACACACACACACACACACTCACACACATACGCACAGTCTCTCACGTCACACTCATTCTCACATACCCACACACCACACACAACACCTAAGCTGGTCTTTCTCTCTCTCTCTCACATCACACACACTCTTTTCTAATCACACATACGCACACTCTCTCTCACTCTCACACACACACACCTCCCCTACAAAACATACATACATTTTTCACAACACACACACACACACCACACCGCCGTTCCACCTCCGAACCCATCCCATTGTTCTCTATGTTCCAGCTGTACAAGAACTTGTGGTCCACCGTCATGCAGGGAAATAAGGTTCTAGAACGGCCGTCCTGGTGGAAAGAGTTCTCTTCCGACAAGCCAGAGGTGGGTTCTCTCCGTGCAAAACTCTAGAACTATGGAACCTTCCGAGCTACGGGTTCCGGGAGGGTCATAGGTCAACAGAGGCCCCTACAGCAAAACCTTCATTCTTTCCTTGGTTGTAAAAGTCAACCGGATTTGAACCCTTTTATCTAAGTTAATCAGCCGTCTGAAAACCAGAAGTCAATCATTTAATATCACTGTTCCAGAGGATGAATAGGATGAAAGATGTTTATTGAAGAAAGGCTCTGAAAGGGAAGTTCACGTATCGTGTTTGTCATAGAACACGGTCAAGCTAGAGAGATGAAAATCAATATTCTAGGACTTGTTAGACCTTAAGTGAAAATGATCTGCTTTTAACATCGTAATATAACGCTTTGAAATTCACATGCTGCTGTATATTGTATCTCATCATGTTAATTCGTTGATTTACACTTGTAATATAGAAGTGATAAGGTTTACTAAGTTGAATTGCCAAATAAAACCATGTAGGTCGAATGTCTAATATAGGCCTATTCATAGCACTTCGCTATCGCTATGGTGATAAGGACAGAAAATGATAACGAATATTTGTAAAATATGTAAAATGAAATAAAATGTTTTTATTCGTGTGATTACGTATATTGGCTCATGGAGTAATTTTCTAATTTATTTTAGGAACATTGGCCAGCAGTTATTAGTCTGTGGTAAAACGCGTCAACGATGACATTTTGAGTACCACACTGTCTTCAGAATCACAGATTTTTTCTCTTTCATTGTTTTTCTACACTCACCTAAAGGATTATTAGGAACACCATACTAATACTGTGTTTGACCCCCTTTCACGTTCAGAACTGCCTTGATTCTACGTGGCATTGATTCAACAAGGTGCTGACAGCATTCTTTAGAAATGTTGGCCCATATTGATAGGATAGCATCTTGCAGTTGATGGAGATGGGTGGGATGCACAAATTAAGGCAGTTCTGAAGGCGAAAGGGGGTCAAACACAGTATGGTGTTCCTAATAATCCTTTAGGTGAGTGTATATTTTCATATTGTAAAACTAAACACTGGACTTTCCGGGGAAAATTGAACGACGTCTTTCTCTTCTGCAAAGTGTCGCATGTCGTTCTATCTGTGCGGTTCTGTGGGTTCTGAAAGCCGTGCCAAACTTGGCATGGTCAACGTCTTCGTGTTTATCCAACTCTGTGGTTCCAAGGTTACGAACCCCTTGAATTTTCTTCCTGACCCAGTTTGGGAGTTCATCTGCGTTCGTTTGTCTGTTAGTTTATCTGGTCTAGATAAAAAATAAATAAATAAAACAAAACAACACATGCACCATTCAACTGAAACCACTCCGTCTCTCCCCTCAGAACAGTCAACTAAGACTTTCCTCTATTTGGCTGCAGATTTAGCTTGTCCTACTTTGCAAGCTGACCTAATCTCGGGGCTGGAGAACATTTTCCATCTGTTTTGTTAAGGGTTAGCCACAATATTTCACTAAGACAATCTCTTGAAACGATCGTTTGAACGAAAACATCCTCCAAAGGCAAGTGGATCACTGGAGAAGGAGGTTCTAGTTGAGTATAAACACACTGGAGAAGGAGGTTCTAGTTGAGTCTAAACACACTGGAGAAGGAGGTTCTAGTTGAGTATGAACACACTGGAGAAGGAGGTTCTAGTTGAGTCTAAACACACTGGAGAAAGAGGTTCTAGTTGTGTCTAAACACACTGGAGAAGGAGGTTCTAGTTGAGTCTAA
>BROE01000023.1:9702192-9713072 GCA_036571765.1 Plecoglossus altivelis | reverse complement strand
GTTGAGAAGGGGAAGCTATGTTGGTCTATTCTTAGAGTCATTGTGTGGTGTAAGTGGGTGGGTGAGTGTTGGTGTGTAGTGGTGGTGTGGGTGTGTGGTGTGTTGTGTTGTGTGTGGTTGTGAGAGAGGACAGCGAAAAGATAGGACGGAGCGGGTAGGGAGTGTCAGAGGAGTGAGGTGTTTTTGTGGTGTGTATTGAGGGTTTTGACAGCTAGCAGATGAGAGTGGGTCTTGAGGGTTTGACTAGTGATAAGGTGAGGCCTGGATCTAAAATGAGGGTAATGTGGTTGTAAAGGGAAATATTCAAGGAGCTTTAGAGAGGAGACCTTCAGCTACTTGTACCTCATACGAGGAAGGGAGATGGGGGGAGGGAAGCGGCAGCCGGAGGCAAGGGAAGGAACAACACAATTTAGATTCCCTAAGTCTTCTGCCCTTCAGGGGAATCCACAGATCTACGGAGGACCCATTGACACACATTCAGGCTTACCCAATTTAGTACTGTCTGGGCCTTTTTCGTACTGCTATCCTCGAACTGAAGGCTGGTGTATCCACTTGTTCTCAGCCATTACACCCTCCCGGTTTAGGAAATCGTTTGTTCAGGACGTTTGTTGAGTAGACAACTGTTGGTCCTGTTCATGCTGGCGCAAGTGAGAACAAGCACCATCCCAAGCGTCTCCTCCTGTCTGAGCAGTCTATTTCTTGTCTGTCTGTCTCACGTGGTCTGTCTGTCAGTCACCCAGTATGGCCTGCTCTGTTTGTCTGTACTGTCTACCGTGTCTGTTCTGTTCCGCCTCTCGTTTACAGCTGGTCAGTTGTCTTGTCTGTCTATTCCAGTCGGTCTACGCTCTGTCCTGTCTCCCAGTGTCCTGTCTGTCTGGAGACTGCTCTGTCTCACCAGTGGTCTAGTCTGACTAGGTCTGCTCTGTCTACCCAGTGCGTCATCTGTCTGTCTACCAGTGGTCGGTCTGTCTGTCTGTCTGTCTGTCTGTCTACCAGTGGTCTGTCTGTCTGTCTGTCTACCAGTGGTCCGTCTGTCTGTCTGTCTGTCTGTCTTACCTGCTTGGTTGATTTGGGAGTCTCAGGAATATCTGAGGAGGAATAGAGAAGAGACAGTTACACACAACAACATGCCGTGGAGAAGGTGGAGAGATCTGTGTGTCTGGTCCAGGCGCCAGGCCCAGGGCAGGAGGGGTGGCCCAGGGCAGGTGGGGTAGCCCAGGGCAGGAGGGGTGGCCCAGGGCAGGAGGGGTGGCCCAGGGCAGGTGGGGTGGCCCAGGGCAGGTGGGGTGGCCCAGGGCAGGTGGGGTGGCCCAGGGCAGGAGCTTACCTTTCTGCCTGAGGACCTTGGCGGTGGGGGCCTCTGGAGTGTCTGGAGAAGGGGTGTTAGAGCCCTCATCCACCAGCTGAATCTGTACGGGCGTGCACAGATGGTTACACACTGTGTGTGTGTGTGTGTGTGTGTGTGTGAGTGTGTGAGAGAGAGAGTGTGTGAATGAGTCAACGAGCGAGTGTGTGTGTGCGCAATGAGTCAGCGAGTGAGTGAGTGTGTGTGTGTGTAAGTGTGTGTGACTGAGTGAGTCTGTGAGCGAGAGTTAGTGTGTGAGTGTGTGTGTGTGTGTGTGTGTGAGTCTGTGAGCAAGCGAGAGTTAGAGTGTGTGTGTGTGTGAGTTTGTGAGCAAGCGAGAGTGTGTGTGTGAGTGAGTCTGTGAGTGAGCGAGAGTGAGGGCGAGAGGAGGGGAGGTGAGCGGGTGTGAGCGTGTGAGCGGTGGAGCGTGGTGGGAAGCGTGTTGAGCGTGTGAGCGTGTGAGCGTGTGAGCGTGTGAGCGGTGTGAGGTAGGGGCGTCATCTCCCTCCTCAGCCGAGTGACTCTGCCGTGCGAAAGATGCCAGGTGTGCTGGTGTCTTGCGCTGCGCAGGTGAAGTCAGCGCTTGCCCTGCGGAGCCCTTTTGCGTGCCGTCGTTCTTGCGCCCCTGCCGGTCGTCAAGGATTCGGGCCCACTGCTGGGGCCACTTGCCCGAAGGCGAACAGCGTGGCGGCCCACGTACGCCGGCAGCTGTGCCCGCGTGCTGGGCGTTCTTCCCAAGTCACTCCAGCAGGGAGCCACTCTGAGCTGGCCGGGGCACCGGGCCCCTGTTCATCCGGGCGCGCCGGGCACTAGGCATGGAGGCCTGGGGCTGGATGCAAGACGCTAGGGTAGGGCAGGGGCTGGGAAGGGGGAAATGCAGAAGGGGAGGACGAGTGAGGGGGGGGAGTGGTAGCGGGGGGGGAGGGTGGAGGGGAGAGAGGGGTGGAGGGTGGAGGGAAGGGAGAGAGAGGGGTCGACGAGAGGGGAGAGAGGCGAGGGGGGACGGCGAAGGGGCGAGGACGTTGGAGGGGAAGAGGGCGAGGGGCGATGGAGAGGGCGAGGGGGGAGACGGGGGGGGAGAGACGAGGGTGGAGAGGACGAGGGGAGAGACGGGAGGGGGCGAGGTGGGAGAGGGCGAGGGGCGATGGGTGGGAAGACGGGGGTGGGAGGAGAAGGGGGGGTAGAGATGAGGGAGGAGAGGAGCGGCGGGGAAGGAGGACGAGGAGGGAGAGGAAGAGGGGGGAGAGACCGCTGGAGGGGAGAGACGAGGGGAGGGAGACGTGTGGGAGGGGAGCTGGGGGGGAGGAGGAGGGAGAGTGGAGGGAGGATGGGGAGGAGGCGAGTGAGGAGGATTGGGAGGAGGCGAGTGAGGAGGATTGGGAGGAGGCGAGGGAGGAGGGGAGGATCGGCGGAGGGGGGGAGGAGGCCGAGGGGCCTGGAGTGGGGAGAGGAGGGCGTGGGGGCAGGGTGGGGGTGGGGCCGGAGGGGAGGGAGGAGCGGGAGGGGGAGGAGGACGGGGAGGGGGAGGGGACGTGAGGGGAGAGACGAGGGGCGAGACTGAGGGGAGAGGTGGGGGAGGGAAGGGGAGGGGCGTGAGGGGGAGGGCGGGGGGGGAGCAGGAGAGGGCGGAGGCGAGGCGGTGGAGGGGAGAGGGGCGGGGGGGGAGACGTGAGGGGAGAGAGGCCGGGGGAGGAGGTGGGGGAAGAAGGGAGAGGAAAGAGGGGGAGGGGAGAGAGGAGGGGAGAGGGAGAATGAGAAAGGTGAGCGTGAGGTTGAGAGGTGCAGTGAGGGGAAAGGGGAAGCCATTAGCTGCATACACAAAGCAACTTCACGGTCCTGTTTCAGGTCAACCTGGAGCGGAGGCGGCGGTAGCGGGAGGCGCGAGCACATTCTCGCTGTCACCGTGCCGCCCGCACCGGGTGGCGGCGGGTAGCTCCCCTCCTTAGTGACTCAGTTATGGCCAGCCCTGTCCTGAGCCCGGGGCCCTGCACAGTCATATGGCTCCTGCACAGTCACACGGGTGCGTAGCGACAGGGCTGGGTGGGGGGTCCTCGGGCAGTTTGCCCCCCTGCTGAACAGACCCAGACTCACGTGGTTCTGCCGGACAGAGACCACGCATTCCATGAAGGACCGAGGGGCCAGCCTGGGGTGCGGGTCCTCCTGCCGCTCGGCACCCTGGCCCATCGGGCGCCGGTGCGCGAGGGCCCAGCAGGCAGCACACTCTGAACTGGGCCGAGGAGGAGACCAGAGGTTTTACACCACCCACCACCACCCCTGACGGAGGAGCCACCATCTGGAGGGTGGAGAACGACAAGACGAGAAGCGTTACACGGAGGGAGCGTCTGCTGCATTCAGGGGGATTCCAAGAGATTAGCGGACAGATTCGATCTGCGAGGCGACCGGCGAGGGTAGAAGGAATGCCTTCCTTCCCGGGAGAGGCCGGAGGGGGAGGGAGCGGGAGGGGGAGAGGGTCCGGGAGGGGGAGAGGCCGGAGGGGGAGAGGGGCCGGAGGGGGGGAGGCTGGAGGGGGAGAGGCGGCGTGCTGGAGGTGTGTCTCCGCAGGGTGGCGGCTCTGAAAAGATCCATCACTTCATTGACGCCACGACTTCAGCCATCGCTGCTCCACCTTCAGACAACGCCCCAATGCTAGACCCAGATCCCATCTACTCTGTGGTGAGTACGACCGCACGCCAACACGCCAAAACGCCGTACAACAGCTTCACGTATCCTCTCAGCCTTGCTGTCAGTTTCACTCGGAGCAGGGACTCCGTTCGAACCGCAAGCGTTAGATCCACAGCGAAACGCGATCGGCCATCTTGACCAGTTCGCCACAACAAATCTTCGGAGGACTAGAGATCCTGTGTTTAGGTTTGGTCGTGTTTGTCATGTCCTGGTCACTCACCCGGGGAGCGGAGGAGTGCCTCCTGTTCAGAGCCATACTGTAGTCCTGTGACACCCTAGACCCCACGGACGGACTGACTGAGGGCTGACTGGCGGGCGATAGGGCTTGTGCCTGGGGACAGACTGGACTAACTGGTTGCTAGCGTGTGCTAGCTTGCTGACTGACAGACAGACTGGCTTGCTAGCTTGCTGATTCGATGGGACAGAGCAGACTGGCTTCTGACGACTGGTGCGTAAGCTGTGCTGGATGGCTGACTTGCTAGCTTAGGCTGACTTGGCTAGTGGCTTGCTGACTGTTGCCTAGCTTTGCGGGACGGGTGACTAGCTTGCTGACTGACTGGCTTGCTGACTGACTAAGTCGTGAGCTTCTCTCGTCTCTCCCCACAAAGCTCTCCTTCTGAAGCAGAAGATATAGTCAGGGAGATGTGGGGGAGGGTCTAAGGGGACGGAATTGATGCATAACTAAAACGTCCAAGATGTCTGAAGACAGAGAGGACAATTTATAACACATTCGAAGGAATGTATTACAACACTTTTTACAAGCGATGTCGCGGAGTTCGCAAACTTCTTCACAAACGCCCATTGAACTGCGTCTAAACGACAAATAACTCAACGAGGTCGAGGTAAAAACGAACAAGAAAGGTGACATATTTGAAAAAACTTCAGATGGACTTAACTCCTCTCCTCAGGAGTGGACAGGACACACGCTTCAGGTTGAACACAAATACGCAGCAAGAGAATTTAAAAATACCGGCCGTTTATTTTACTCTCCTTGTTGTCGAAGTGGTGTTAGGCGCGTGTGTAGGAATACAAGGTCTAACGGTATAAACGGAAAACTATGACGAAAGATTTTCGTTTGTCATGTCAGCACCAGTTCACAACAAACAGACGCACACGCAGGTTGACGAAGAACGTCACTAGAAGTTTCAGGTCATTTAAGTTTGGCCAAATGTTCATTTATATACTCAACCTACCAACTAACTCGCATTACCAGATCCATTAAATGAACCCATGGTGTCTGTTGTTAGCTAGCTAACGGGTTCAGTTACAAAGCGCCGTACTGTCAATCGATGCTTGTTTGGGTACGCTAGTTAAGAGGTCAATTTTAAGTGTTACGTTATTAAATGTGTTATTATATCGATAGTCACGTCCTAGGTTAATGGCACTATATAACTAACTTAGTATCTAACGTTCCCCTCGACCACCCAACGGAAATAGACTCATTACAAAATGATAAAAATCCAGTTAGATCGCAAGGTTTGATGTAACTGTTTGTTTGTTAGCTAGCTACGTTATCGTTGCTCTCAACGGGCCTTTATCGTGGAAAACATAACAGGTCATTTTCTTTTCGTCACTTACCTATAATCAAAAAGGAAATGTTTGTTGTTATTTGATCGTGAACAGTGTGATGATGAATAAATAAGCACTTCTTAAATCCTATGGACAGAGAAATGTACCTAGCTAACTGGCTGGCTAAGGGTCAGTTTAGCTTGGTCGGCTCTCAGGAAACGTCCACCGGGGAACTTCCGCTTTGTCACTTTCTTTTCAAAATAAAAGTCCCGTTCTCTGTAGTTTCGAATAAAAGCCTCTGGGACTTGTTAACGGACGGCAAAAATGTTACCTACATTTATTTCTTTGTAACTATATTGTACGAAATCAAATGAGAGTTAAGAATTTCAACTAAAGATATGCTGATATTATATATATTTAGGCTAAATTACAGTACGTTGAATAAAAGTGCTTATTGATTTGGTAATCGGTTAAATATTTGGTAATAACCAATTCTCAATAAACCATGTTATGAACACTGTCTGGTTGCCAAGTTACCATGAACATAAAGTTAGTGCTTGTAATTATCCAGTGTACAACAGGTGCACTTTATCCTTATTTACTTCTACTAAAGGTATTTGAGTAAGTTTGGCTATATTAAAAGTAACAGAGGCTACCATGGTTTTCTAAGCAGAGCGCTAATCTAACTACCAGGACCAAGACTCGTCTGGAATGTGAAAAATGTGGTGGTAAAAAAGGCTCCACGTGTCTTCTGACAGATCTTGAAGCAACTGTAACCCCCTCGTCTCCACCCCACCCCGTCTCTTCTCCATCCAATGCTCTATGACAGCGGGTTCACATGATGAAGTTGTCCCCAATGGAATGTCATCGAATGTGAAAGTAAATGTTGTAAGTTATTGGGGAGCTTAATTGTAGCGCGCTGTAACTTTGGAGTCGCTTGGATACCTCCATTGTGGTGGCGCCTGCGCTTTGAGTCATAATTAGGGATAGTCTGGGTCCAGCCAATAGCATCACGGATGATACTGTAACTACCGGGCCGGTTGGGCAAGGAGACGCTCGTGCGAAGCGCTAGGGTAACAGACACAAACTGAAAGTGCAAGAGAGATTGGGACAAACAGGTCCGAAACTCGCCATCCCATCTCCCCTCAGCAAGGTATGCCATTGTTGTCAGATTTAATATTGCCATATATCGTCGAGATTCATGATCAGTTTTGGCGATGTGTTGATAATCAGACGATTGTCATATGTCTGGGAATGAATGCTGAATGTGCGGTTGTCCCAACCGACATGAGTACGGAACTTGGTGTCGCGCAAAGTCGCCTGAGCTGCTTAAACACCGGGAGACAAGCCGACAGTTTTTTTTTAAAGAACAAAATTAATAACTGTAGTTATAATTGCGAAACGTAAAGTGGAATTTTTGAATTTTGGGCATTTTTTTGGCAGCGCTCTCTCGCAGTTTCACACCGCCACGAAGTCAGCAACATGATCAGATTCTTTGGCACAGTGGGAGTGGATGTGTGACACATTACGTCACCTCTTGTTCCCTGTCCGTTTAGCATTCCTTTGGGAGCGCGAGCCACCGGCCAACGTAAAACACGCCTAAAAACGACAATTTCAAAGACAATACTTTTAAATTACTTAATCTTTTATTTTAAAAATATAACTAACCATATGATGGATTTCAAATAGTGAGTGAACAGCCGGTAGGTTTGATCAAACAGGAGAACTTCAAACATAAAGTTAAGAGTTGAGGGCGTGTCATTGCTTTGGCACGGACTAGAACTATCTCTTCATGATGTTGCAGGATTCGATTAACGTCGTTGAAATCGTTAATCGTCTCTGGTCGTAGCTGGTTGGCTCGACTAAGAAACGGCAGACTTTGCAGATTCCGCATCGGGGCGTTGCACTTTTCTAGGCGTTATGTTATTTAGTGGTGTTGACTGACCGTGAACGGTGTCCGGTAGAAGTTTAGAACGGGTTCATTATAGAATAAAGAACTTGTACAAACAATAACCGCAAAACTCACGCGTCGTTGAGTTACAATCTGGACATTCACACATTTACTTTCGGAGTTATTTAACTAATCATGTGTCATAAATCATTAAGTCGGCTCAGTAATTAAGACGATCAGGACATTTATTCAGTGGGGACCAGTTTTAAAGTGATTAAACTGAAGTCTTTCACTCGTCAGGGAATGTAAAAAAACAAAAAAAACGCTTTAACAAGTCAGCTTTGCTCCACAGCTTTGATGCAATTTAGTGCGTTGCCATGGATAGCAAATCAGTAGTCGTCCTGAAAGACCAATGGGTTTGTTGCTTTCAGAAACAGCCATTTAGATCATCGCACGTGCAGAGCAGGCTAGGATTGAACTGATGAGGCAACATGGAACACCAGTCTAGAGTCTTCAGTTTGTCGTGTGTGTGTGGTGTCTGTGTGTGTACTGACATGGTGTATGTGTAGGCGTGTGTGTGTGCGTGCGTGCGGCTGTGTGTGTACTGTGCACCTGTGTGTGTGTGCCTGTGTGTGTACTGTGCACTGTGTGGTGTGTGTGTGGTGTGTGTACCTGTGGTGTGTGTACCTCATGTGTGTGGGTGTACCTGTGTGTGTACCCGTGTGTGTACCTCTACATGTGTACCTCTACATGTGTACCTCTACATGTGTACCTCTAAGTGTGTACCTGTGTACCTCTGTGCACCTACCTGTGCACCTGTGCGCGTTGCAGATGGCCGACGTGGAGCTGGTGAAGCGTATGTTGCGTGCTGTGCTGCAGACGCAGCGCGGGGGCCTCCAGGGGCCCCGGCTCCAAGCCCAGTACAAGGAACTGACGGGAGAACCCATCCCACACAGACAGATGGGTCAGCCAAGCTTGGAGGAGCTGCTGGTCAGCATGCCCTCTGTGGTCCGTACGGAGCGCAGCCGCTCTGGGGAGGTGGGTGACATGCAGGCACACATGCAGGGGAAAACACACAACCATGCAGAAACACACACGCAGGAAAACACACACACATACATGTACACACATGAACACACATGTACACATGCAGGCACACATGCAGGGAAACACACACACACACTGCAAAAACACAAACACACGCAGCCAACATGGCAGGAACACATCACACACACACATGCGGAAAACACACACACATATGCAGGAAAACACACATGCAGGAATGTAACTATGGTTGAAACACCATGCGCACCCACCTTACACTACTATCTCAAAGGGACATCATTTTGTCTGTGCTCATTAGTGAAACGAAAAGGTATTCCTACCCAAAAGCCTAGTTTTTAAAGCTGGCCTGAATGAAATCCCATTGTATCTGTTTCATTGGCTGTCCTCTCTTTGGGGACCCTAAATATGACCTGTTATTGATGGGGTATTTATCAACCTTTCACAGGGTTTTAGTCCAGTTTTCATCGAAAATGTCTGGTCAGTAAGGATGGAATCCTTTGTGTGCGACTGCAGGAGATATAGCAGTTTCTTTGCCTGGCAGAAATGGGGCCTAATTTGTCAGTTCTGTCGGCGCCTCCTGGATCTTTGGTCCCTAGATCTGAAAGTTCCCAGTTCTATTTCTGTCTCGCCCACATGCTGTCGTCGAGATTTACATTGGGATTGGGAAATGGGCTCCAGCAGATTCTGGGCCAAGTCATTGTTAATGTGATTTGTAGCTGTGGCCCTGCCAGAGCGTTATATTGACTGCAATTGTGGATTTGTGCGACTGTGTGTGTGCTATTGTGCCCATGTTCTGTACGCCCTGCCTCGACCCTCTGTACTCTGCCCCACTCCCCACCCTGCTCCACCCTGCTCCACCCTGCACCACCCTGCACCACCCTGCACCGGCCACCCCTCCATCCACCCTGCCTCCACCCTGCCTCCACCCTCCTGTACCCTGCCTCCACCCTCCTCTACGCTGCCGTGGTTACGAGCTCTGCCAAGTGATTACATATACATGCGCTGAGAATGGAAGTGAGGGTTTATTATGTGGATTAGGGTCAGGTTTGACGGAGGGATGATTTCAGGGTTCAAGTGAAACTGTGCCTTTGTTCTCAGCCCACCTTGTCTAGAACGTTCCTGCAGAACGTACAATTAGGATCGCATTCCACTGACAAGTGAGACGCAAGCAACGCATATGATCTCAGGCTTGAGCTTTCCTGTCCCATACACTACTTTGACGGGTTCAAAGGTCACGAGATGTCTTTGAGGACCGGAGGAGGGTAACTTTTTCAAGGCTGAGATGACAGGGATGGAGGAGGAGACAGTGTGGGGGAGGACCAAGGGGATTGTATTTTCGGCGTGTTCAGGTGTAGAGGTGGCAGGTGGACTACCTGTGGTTGTGTTGTCCTACATAAATGTTCCGCAGAAGCTAAAAATACAGTCATCAGGATGAAGGCCAGACAAGAGGGTACTCCTCTTCCTCCCTCTATGTCTCTCTCTCTCTCTCCTCCCTCTGTCTCTATGTCTCTCTCTCCCCTCTCTGTCTCTATGTCTGTATGTCTCTCTCTCCTCCCTCTGTCTCTATGTCTGTATGTCTCTCCTCTCTCTGTCTCTCTCCCCTCTCTCTCTGTCTCTATGTCTCTCTCCCCTCTCTGTCTCTATGTCTGTATGTCTCTCTCCCCTCTCTCTCTGTCTCTATGTCTCTCTCTCCCCTCTCTGTCTCTATGTCTGTATGTCTTTCTCCCCTCTCTCTCTGCCTATGTCTCTATCTCTCCTCCCTCTGTCTCTATGTCTCTCTCTCACCTCTCTCTGTCTCTATGTCTGTATGTCTCTCTCCCCTCTCTCTCTGTCTATGTCTCTCTCTCTCTCCTCTCTCTGTCTCTGTCTGTATGTCTCTGTTCTCTCTGTGTCTATGTCTCTCTCTCTCCTCTCTCTGTCTCTCTGTCTCTCCTCTCTCTGTCTCTATGTCTCTCTCTGTCTCTATGTCTCTCTCCTCTCTCTGTCTCTGTCTGTATGTCTCTCTCTCCTCTCTCTGTCTCTATGTCTGTATGTCTCTCTCTCCTCTCTATGTCTCTCTCTCTGTCTTTGTCTCTCTCCTCTTTCTGTCTCTGTCTCTATGTCTCTCTCCTCTCTCTCTGTCCATCTCTCTCCTCTCTCCCTCCCTCTATGTCGCTCTCTCTGTCTCCTCTCTCTCCCTCCCTCTATGTCGCTCTCTCCTCTCTCTCTTCTACACACTCAAAGACAGACGCACACTGACTCTCTCAGACACAAACGCAAGCACAAGGAAACCCAGTTGTACACTCAGATCTCTAACTTGCCGGAATGTGATGCAGCAAAAATAGGATATTGGTATTCTCTCTCCTCCCTCTCTCTCTCTCTCTCTCTCTCTCTCACCTCTCTCCTCCC
>BROE01000023.1:9651424-9684747 GCA_036571765.1 Plecoglossus altivelis | reverse complement strand
GTCCCTCACTAGACACGCCCCGCCTCCCCCACTGCACCCTCACGGACAGGGAGGTACATGTCAGGTCACTTCCTCTGATCACACAGGATTAAAAACCTCAAACGTCCTGTCTGTAGACAGACAGACAGACAGACAGACAGACAGACACTTCCCAAACCTTGTAAATCTAATCAACACCATACCAGTCAGCCAACAAACGGATTTCACCCTTGGAAAAAAAAACGTTCCATTCATAAATCCCCTCAGGTCACAGCTAAACAAACGAACACTTTCTTTCCAGTAGCTTCTAACCAGCTTCATATCCGCTCGATTTAAGCTAACCAGGCTTCATATCCGCTCGATTTAAGCTAACCAGGTTTGACACAGATCGGAAGGCCAGAAGCTAAGAATACAGAACTCAACTGGATTAGCAGCTCCTGTGTTTTCAGAATCAGAATCGTTTTTATTGCCAGGTACAGCAAAGGGTTCACGAAGAGTACTTTACAGTACTAGGAATTTGTCTTGGTGTCAGGTGCAAAACAGATTATTTTAAAATAATTAAATAAACTATAATAAATTAAATCAAGTTGCGATTTACAATGTAAGTGACATTGAAGGAGACTGTCCAAACATATATACAGATAACATATGTACAGAAATGAAAACTATAATAAATATGTACACAGAAGTTATGGAGAGTGGAATAGTAGAACGTCATGATACTATGTTAATTTAGCAGGCACTTTTATCCAAAGGAGATGCGCAAGGGAACATTTGAACCAGAGTGAAAGGAGGTATTTTTAAACCTGCAACCTTCTGATTTCCAGTCAAATGCTACCAGCAAATCTGCAGTTTTGTAGAAGCAGATTGCAGTCTCCAAAGATCCTAGAAGGTGATCCTACGAGCGTCTGGTGAGGCAGGGTCAAAGGTCGCAGTTTGAACAGTCTTAACGTACGGGTGAAAGGACACGCAAACTAACTCCCAATAACAGGACTTCCATTAAAAACTCAGGAGACCGTTTCTTCCCAACAACAATTTGAGACAGACAGACAGACAGACAGGCAGGCAGGCAGACGAGACAGAAACAGACAGGCAGAGAGAGAGAGACAGGCAGAGACAGACAGGCAGAGAGAGAGACAGGCAGACAGGCAGAGAGAGAGACAGGCAGAGACAGACAGGCAGACAGAGACAGACGTACCGCTCCAAACACGCTGCTGAGCAGACTGGTGTACACCTTGTTCAGCTGGCTCTCGCTCGTCTTCTTGGCCTTCACTTTCTTCGGGGTCTCTGAGCTCGACGACGAGCCCTTCCTGGTCTTAGGGCCGCCATCTTTGCTGCGAGGGGGGTCACATGGTCACGCAGCAAGGTCATCATTGGCTGCCGTTCTAACTAGGAACGCTCATCTCAACACGTTCTCCCAGACCACAAACGTAAACAAGATGTTCTCTAGGCGTTGGTTTGGGTTGAGGATATTCAAAGCTTCACCTGGGTCACCGTTCCATACCTCCACCCTACACAGGGGGGGTCAGTGATACACCAGTCACTGCTTCAAGGGAATTGTAGTTTATGAGAGAATAATAAACTACAAAACGAAGAGAGCTCACCTGTCTGTGGAGGCAGCGGAGGCAGCGGAGGCAGCAGAGGCGACGGAGGAGGTGGAGGTGGTCTTGGACATGCTGGGGTAAAAGACATGATGTAAGGAGCCATGCATACCACATCACAAAGCACCTTCTGACCTCATCTACACCACCCTACCTGCCGTCTAAACCTAACTTGTGGGAGTATAACGATGCGCTACAATTTTGTGCCTTTACACAAGGAGTAAACTGCTGGTTCGTAACCACCCTAGACACAGCTATCTTGCCGTTACACACCTAACCAGCTACTGTGTCTAACACCTCACAACCTACTCTGTCTAACCACTACCACCCTACTGATGTCAACCTCGCTACCTGGCTTACGCACCTCTCCCACCCCAGATGTGTTCCCATCCTGCCTCTCCCACAGCTGTGTTTCACATGCCTTGCTCACTGCCTCTCTCAACTGTCTCTCAACTGTTTGGTCACCCTGCATTCTCACTGGCTCTTCACTGCCTCTCCACCCCACGCTGTGAGATTTGAGCAACTTGCTAGGTTCATCACCAACCAAGCACTGATCGGTTCACTCAGCTGCATCTCCACCATGCCTCTAACTTTACCTTGCACTCGTGCTCAACCTGCCTCTTATCATGCCGCGGTCTACTCCTAGCTGTGTCTCACCCTGCGTCTTCTCAGTGCTCGGTCTGGCATACCTGATCTCCCAACCCTGCCTTCTCCACTGATGTGACTCCCAGCTGTGTTCACATGCGTATCACCTGCCTCTCCACCGAGCGTTGGTCCACCTGCTCTTAGCCGAATCAGGTGTGTCTCACCTCAGGAGGATCTCCCGCGCAGCTCTCTTCCGACTGAAGGAGCAGTGTTCTGTCTCCTCCTCGGCTCCTGAGGAGCATCATCATCGCTCCCTCTGACCGCTCCTCCCCTTCTTCCTTCCGTCAGAAGGATTAGCGGGCGATTACCTGGCTAAATGTGGAGAGATTAAAGAGCAGGTCTCATAGGAAGCAGGTGTGGCCATGTCTCACAGCGTGGACATGACAGGCTGGCTTAAGATCATAGTATGTGTGTGCCAGTCACAAGACTGTCCTGCTGTTTCTACTCAGTGTGTGTAACCAAAGACTGTTCCTACTCAGTGTGTGTAACCAAAGACTGTCCTGCTGTCTCTACTCAGTGTGTAACCAAAGACTGTCCTGCTGTTAACCAAAGACTGTTTCTACTCAGTGTGTGTAACCAAAGACTGTCCTGCTGTTAACCAAAGACTGTTTCTACTTAGTGTGTAACCAAAGACTGTTCCTACTCAGTGTGTGTAACCAAAGACTGTCCTGCTGTCTCTACTCAGTGTGTAACCAAAGACTGTCTCTACTCAGTGTGTAACCAAAGACTGTCCTGCTGTTAACCAAAGACTGTCTCTACTTAGTGTGTGTAACCAAAGACTGTCCTGCTGTTAACCAAAGACTGTCTCTACTCAGTGTGTAACCAAAGACTGTCTCTACTTAGTGTGTAACCAAAGACTGTCCTGCTGTTAACCAAAGACTGTCTCTACTCAGTGTGTAACCAAAGACTGTCTCTACTCAGTGTGTAACCAAAGACTGTCTCTACTCAGTGTGTGTAACCAAAGACTGTCTCTACTCAGTGTGTGTAACCAAAGACTGTCTCTACTCAGTGTGTAACCAAAGACTGTCTCTACTCAGTGTGTAACCAAAGACTGTCTCTACTCAGTGTGTAACCAAAGACATCAAACCTAAGCATCCTGAACACATGTACACAATATAGGAATACAGCACATAGAAGCAACAGGTTTACAATACTGAAATCACTGTAGTGCTTAGGGAGAGCATGTTAATCCACTGAGATCAAGTGACAGTCCAAGTTCAAGAGGAAAAGGAGTCTTAACTGTAGACTCAAACTAAATAGCTCATTAACGTTCAATGTAGTTTAGAGACCATTTTACCTTTCACATATACGTCAAGGGAGAGCGCGAACGCAGTTCCCCACAATCAGATATTATGCAGTTGAGATTACCACAGTAGAGGAATTCGCAAGGATCAGGACAGTTCAAAGTGCAATAACTGAGTCTCACCCTAGGTGAACTACCTGTCTGATCATGGTGACTTCCCTAGCAGGTGAATATGACGATCGTTAGGGAATGGTCGCACTACACGGTGACGGTGGCATGTCTGCAACACCGGAAAGCACGCGTCTGTATAAAAGAACGCTTCAAATACGACTTGAATACAGAGCACTTAGTCGGGAAAAAAATAGCGGTTGGTGTATAAACGCACGTTGATACATGCGTGTTCCACTTCCCAGAATGCAATGTTGTATCTGCATAGTAAGCATTCCTTTGTGATGGGAAAATGTTATGTTAGAAGTAATCTACTAATTATACAAACCGGACGATATTGTTGCCCTCCAAACACAATCTACCTGTAGAATAAATACTAAACGGATTGTGAAACCTTTTGTTTCAACAGCAGTTTAAGTTCACGATGACAGGACAGTTCCACGAGCGAACACTAGGAGGCGCAGGCAGAACAAAATTGAGAGAACTGAAAACAGTTTTGCTTTTGAAACTTAGATCTGCATTCGCATGTTCCTATTCGTGATATTTAGTACTAAATATTGGGGCCATACTATTAATGTGCTTGGTTGATTACTAGACAACGGTTTTTTCTCCCCGGGATGGTATCACTCTTCCATCTGCTAATATGTTGCTACTGTTCACACACCGAACACAGAGACATTTAACAGAACAATACATTAAATTAACATTAAGGAGTAATGGAACTATTCAATACCGTTACCATAGCTACGTTAGCCAACAGCAGAACAACGTTTTACTCCTGTGATACTGACACACACACACACACACACACACACACACGAGAAAGACAGAGAGATAACACGAGACAAAAGACTAATATTAACGTGATTGCTACTGACGATTTATCGCGATAACGGTCAACATCATGGTGATATCTAAGGGAAATAACTATCATTGAACAATAATATTTCCCCGGAGGGGGAGGTGCACCGTTCCTGGAGGTACTGCAATACCAGGTCGATGCGTGGAGTGGACGGAGCAAGCCCCTATTCCATCTCCCTGTTCCAAAAATCAATTTAATATATGGTCCCCGGGTAGGGGACGTATCAGATATTAAACTGATAAGAACAGATACTACACTTGATCTTAGCCAAAAGGCCGAGAAGCGATAAAAAAAATTTTGAAAGTTAGGACAAGTGATTCTGGAACAAGTCGAACCAGCTCCGAGTTGCAGCAAAAAGGGAAATTTGATTTTTCTCAAAGTAAAAAGCTTGACATCTATGCAACACGATCTCCACCACTCGCGTGTTGAGAAAATGTTTCAAACTAACTATTTCGAACGTTACAATACTAGAATGAAGCACTTCCTGGTCACGTGATTACTGGTTCTCCAATGAAAGTGAACGGAAACATTGTTCTATATTAAACACAACATGTCGGAACGGAACATTTCTCCTAATGAATCATTTAAATGTAGTCAACGTGTTCATTTCCTTAATATTCTGAACTAACAAACTGACCAAACTTTATAAATCTTCACCGCAAACTTCCACAAGATAAAACATCGCCTACAAAGCTACATTCGGAACACTGTCGCCGCCTAGTGGTGAAACCGATCAGGATTTATTTGGTGAAATGGACCTCGCAGATACGGCCCGGTTCGGTCTACGCGCCTGCCGCAGTTTGCGTTAACAAACAAACTCATACTTAAGACTAGACTGCAACAGCATTCTAAACTTCGTTGGTAGAAACTCAAAATTCTTCCATTCGCCATGTTCTAGTCACATCTACGCCATTTTCTTTAATAATCGTTATTCAAGCCAGACAAACACTTGACCTCTCCACCAAATATACTAATTTAAAAACTGGCCAAACTATATCGAATCTACTTCTTCATAAACTAAGTAAAATGTTGCCCAGCAACCACATTGTGACGCAAACATGACATATTTTACACAGTACAAACGTGTACTGTAGAATACTTACCCGTGTTTGTCAAAGGTTTCTCTTAATTCTACACACTTGACAATGACGCATAGCTCAGTCAGACTCCATCGAAGGTTTGCAAATGCTCTCAAAACGTTGTAACTTTTGTCAACGATATTCTTCGCCACATTATAGTTCCGTACAAAAGTTCTTGACGCGTATCACAGGAAAATAATCCTGTATTTGTGGAAACCATTCGACTGGACATGTGCGTCACCAAAAAGATGAAGTTGAACTCCGATGTCGACGTGTTGACTGAAGCTTTTGCCAATTTCGTATGTTAATGAGGAAGGTGGTCGCGGATCGAAGAGAAGGTGTGTTAAACTGAGCATCGCTGGAATAAACACCCCTCAATAGTGTGAGGAGGAGAGATTTACCCCAACTCAGGTAGGCTACAAGCAAGGAATAACTATAACTGATTTGGAATTCAAATCTTTAAACATTTGTAAGGACTATTTATGTTACCACGAAGTCACTGCGACTCCACACTGCGTTGACATTGGGAGTGAAACAAATGAAGTATGTGTTTATCTCAGTAAAGATTATGCAAACTTCAGATATATTAGCACGCGAAGGGGGTTGCTGAGGACCTAAGTATGCTAGTACAGAACCTTTACCAGTCTTTGAGAACTAGAGGATATAGTGCAGTATTTGTTCAGCGATGTAGTCTGGTCCAATGTAAACGGTTACATACATTTGTTTCTTGTAGGACCTATTTTGTGTGTGAAAGACAGAGGCCAGGATAGAGCCGCTCTGTGTGTTTAAAGCTGTTCTAAATGGCACGCACCTTTCGAAAATGTGAAAAATGACAGCACAAGCATTCAATGCCCGCGTGACGTGGATTTGGGGCGGAAAACAATGTTTGTTTGGTCAGCGATTATCAAAGCAGTCCAGTTCACTGGCTGCACGAGGCGCAGGTTGGAAACGTCACTGAAAAGGACGGGACAAGTTGAAGCCTCAAATCGATCTTGCGTTTCAGGCAGGACTTCAGAACCAGCATTGGATTTTTAGAGGATCCGTTTGTTATTTACCAAAACAGATGTTTCGCCGTGTCTCTTATTCCTCGCTTAAGCATTCCGTTTGTTTCTCTGCGTGTTTGTGATGCGCTATGTCAGCTTTGACGGCAATAAAAGTTTATTGCGCTCCCAACTTCAGGTCCGCGCGGAACTCAGAGGGCGCGTGACATCTGAAGTCTGTATGCCGGCGGAGGTTATGGTACGCGATTAAACGGTAAATTATTAGATTCGAAATGACCAGTTTCGAGTCGGGGTCATTGGGCAACGGACTTGCCAGTCGACGTTTCAAGCGAGAGCTTTCTGCAGAGGACCACCCTGACCTCGCGATGACGAGGGGGACCCTAAACATTAAGACGAGAATGGGTACGTTTAAACTCCTTTAAGTCACTTTTTAAAATTTTTATTTGGTTACCCTTGTTTTTTTGAACTTTTTGAACTCATCCGATTTAGCGAACTCTTGTATGTAATCAGAACGGCAGTCCCTGCGTGTGTGTGTGTGTGTGTGTGTGTGTGTGTGTGTGTGTGTGTGTGTGTGTGTGTGTGTGTGTGTGTGTGTGTGGTTTTATCACACGCAGGAAATGTGGATAAAAGACAGAGAGAGATTCGTTTTCCTGCTATCGGCACAGTAACCTCACAGTAGTCTACTAACACGCTGTCTTATTCAAATCCAAATGTGGACATTCGTGTCAATCTAACGTGGCCACGACAGCAATTCAGTTCCCGATAAACAAAAGTTTTTAACTTTTCCCCCAAAAATCTAATTTGAGTATGCTGTAAAAAGACTAAAAACAAATAGGTTTCAGTTTGATATAGTTTGTTGTGCGTTTTCACTGGTTTACCACAGAGCGTAGTTTGTCTCGAGAGGCTGGGAGCATGAGGAGAGGGACCGTGTCAACATTGGAGGAGAACTTCCCTACAGGTAACCAGCTTAACCACCGCCCGGTAGAAATACGACACCAGTCAGTTTTCCATCAACAAGTTCCTTGTTCACATATTTTAGAATGCAGCGTTTCATCTGCTGTAGTTACTCAACTAGATTCCAGAACGGCACATTGGAATAGAATTGGACGGAGATTCCAAGTTCCAACCACAGTATTTCGAAGTGGAGGATGGTTACATATTTTCAGCTGGTTGAAGTTATAGCTGTGCTGTGATTCCCCTAGACCGCTCAACCTCTCGTCTCCTAGATGGAGAATTCTGGTGTGTTCTCTTTGTGTTGATATTTCATACAGGCTGATATCCAATGTGAACTTCCTGTTTAAGTTATGTGGGTTGATGTACTGAACGAGTTAAAAAGGTTTTGAGTCTTTGTGCAGGAATCTCTGGACGTAGTTTGTCTTAGAAATGAGGCCATCTGTGTGTGTGTGTGTGTGTGTCTTTTTACATTCTGCTTCTAGAAGAAATGATGAATGTTTTGATTTCGATGGCACACCCAGATATTATTATATCAGTTCACACCATGCTCTAGTATTCACTTAGGCAGTTTTCTGTCGGTTTCTCCTGTCACAGTGGGAGAGAAGTGGAGAGAGTCCTGTCCAAGGAGAGAAGGTGGAGAGAAGTCCCTGTCCAGCGGGAGAGAGTGAGGGAAGGAAAGCGGGCGAAGGGGGGAGAAAGAAGGGGTGGAGGGAAGAGGGGGGACGGGGGAGACAGAGGTGAAGGGGGTGATGTGGGAGGGAGAGAGGGATTCATTTGAACTAGATTATACCTTGGACCTGAGAGTGCTGCAGTACGGTCATTGATTAATCTGAGTGTGCGACACTGTGAACAAACAAGGAGACTGAAGGATGGTATTTCCTCGTTTTCCCCCCAGAGAGCAGGAGAAACTGTCACCTCAAGATAAGATGTTTGTCCTCCTAACATCTAAGTCGACCACAAAATAAGCTCCAGAATAGGCAGGAGGATATGATGATCAGTTCGCAGGACATCTGGTCGAAGCAGGATTTGTATGAGGTTCACAACCAAGTGAGGTTTTACCAGTTCCAGATAGTTCTGGGTGGTTTTGACTGCATAGCTGTGGTATGTGCATTCACAGCATGTGTTTGAGAGCTGTGTTATGGTTTTATTGGGTCACCTGAGTTCCTCACAGACAACAGAGTGTCTGACAGGCGCTTCTAACCGCTGTCATAAACCTGGACTTGCTTGAGCCTGTTCTACGCTTTAGTTGGGATTTCCTGCTTGTGTCATCAGAAAGGCTGTTCTCGAACGGAGAGTGGTTCTATCGGACTTCACATTCTACTATAGAACCATGTTTTAGAATTCACATTCTAGAATGTGAATTCTAGATTCACATTCTAGATTCATTTTAGAATTCTCATTCTAGAATTCACATTCTAGAATTCACATTCTAGAATTCACACTCTAGAATTCAAATTCTAGAATCCACACTCTAGAATTTCCATTCTAGAATCCCGATTCTAGAGATTCTAGAATGTGGATTGGAACGGTCAGAGCCATCCGTGTAGAGAGGGGTCCGCGTAGATGCATGACCTCCGTTCCCGATCGGTTTACACAGGATCAGTCCACTCTACGAAACGTAGAAAACAAAAAACCATGTTAGCGAGCAGTCAGGATGCCTTCCAACACCAAGACTCTACTTTTGGAACGGTGCGGGATCCCCACTGTCATGTGACTTCCGTCCCAGCTCTGCCCATGCTGCTAGCCATGGTGGAGAAGCCGGACAGACTTCCTGTGGACGAGGGCAAACAGGAAGTGCTGAGAGGGAAACTCCGTGTCCTGGAGGCTGACAGCGCTGAAGTCATGGCCCTCTTTACGGTACCCTGACCTCTGACCTTAACATGCACTAACTGGGACGACTGGGTCGTTTAGCAACAAACACATTTATTCTGTGATGTTTATTTTTATGTTAGCTCTGCCTGCGTCTTCATTATAGATCTTTTTTTAAAGTCAGTTTTAGTACCGTTGTTTGATGAGTGAAGATCTCACTCCATCTTGTTTAGGAGATGTCAGCGCAGATTCTCTCCATCAACAGCGAGGAAAACATCATATTCGTCACGTTCAAAACCTTTGAAGACATCTGGAAGTTCACTACGTATTTTACCATGGGTGAGAATTTCCTACTTACTGTCAGTATTAGAGTTAAGAAGGCAAGAAGCTTAACTTTCTTATAACTTCAAATGAAACGGACTGTTTCTTACGATCATCTTGAATCCAAATTCAAGGAACCTGTTTTTTTTTAAATAGCTAAACATTTGTATATTATTATTATTATTATTTTGTATATTATTATGATTATTTTATAGCATGTTAAATACCTCAGCTCTGAGATGTTCGTATGGCGTGACGTTCTCCGTCCCTGATCCCTGGTTCCTTCAGGGTTCCTGGGTCAGTGCATGGAGAACCTTCTTCTGGATCAGCAGTTCTGGTTGTGCTCGATAGATCAGGAGGATCTGGGCATTGAGATTTCCATCCAGGAAGAGACACTTAACCTCATGTACATTGGATTACTGATGCAGGAGGGTAGGATACACACGCACGCACACACACACACACACACACACACACACACACACACACATCTGATGCAGGAGGGTAGGGTCCACACACACACACACACACACACTTACTAGAGACGACTGCAATACTCCGCTGCTTTCTTTCTTTCTCTTCCTCTCCCTCCCTCCGCTCCCTCCCTCCCTCCCTCCCTCCCTTCCTCAGGCTCCTTCTTCGCCAGCTGCAGCTCCCACCAGATGTTTGACAGCTCCACCTCCGGAGGGGATCTGTACCTGGAGCAGGGAGACATAGCCCTGTTCGAGCCTCCGTTCCTGGGCTCTGGCTGGACCGTGATGTCCCTGGGGGACGGAGCCAGAGGAACCAAGCCCAGGCCGTCTCTGCAGCCAGTCGTCCCCTTTTACCAGTGAGTAACAGCTTCTGTCTCACAGCTCAGTTTCTGTCTCACAGCTCAGTTTCTGTCTCACAGCTCAGCTTCTGTCTCACAGCTCTCCAGTCTCACAGCTCAGCTCCTGTCTCACAGCTCTGGTTCTGTCTCACAGCTCAGGTTCTGTCTCACAGCTCGGTTTCTGTCTCACAGCTCAGGTTCTGTCTCACAGCTCGGTTTCTGTCTCACAGCTCAGCTTCTGTCTCACAGCTCTCCTGTCTCACAGCTCAGGTTCTGTCTCACAGCTCAGTTTCTGTCTCACAGCTCAGCTTCTGTCTCACAGCTCTCCTGTCTCACAGCTCAGCTTCTGTCTCACAGCTCAGCTTCTGTCTCACAGCTCTCCTGTCTCACAGCTCTCCTGTCTCACAGCTCAGCTTCTGTCTCACAGCTCAGCTTCTGTCTCACAGCTCAGCTTCTGTCTCACAGCTCTCCAGTCTCACAGCTCTCCAGTCTCACAGCTCAGCCTCTGTCTCACAGCTCAGCTTCTGTCTCACAGCTCAGTTTCTGTCTCACAGCTCAGCTTCTGTCTCACAGCTCAGCTTCTGTCTCACAGCTCAGTTTCTGTCTCACAGCTCAGGTTCTGTCTCACAGCTCGGTTTCTGTCTCACAGCTCAGCTTCTGTCTCACAACTCTACTGTCTCACAGCTCTCCTGTCTCACAGCTCAGCTTCTGTCTCACAGCTCTCCTGTCTCTGTCTCTCTCCTGTCTGTCAACTTCTCTCTCCTTTTCTCTTTCTTTCTCTCTCTGCCTGTCTTACTCTCTCTCCCCCTCTCTCTCGCTTATGGAAGTGGAAGTATTCTGTATGTGTCATATCCCCCGTTATTTCCTTGTCTGTCTGCGCCTGGTTAGAGATACTGAATGTGTCCTACCTGTCACCTGTCCTTCAGGTGGTTTCTCAAGTCCTGTCCAGAGAACATCTTAGTTGGCAGTGGAAGGCCTGTCTGCAACTTCCCCCTCCAGTTTGGTGAGATTAGATCATCAACCTGATGCTCAGATTAGATTTCCCTTCAACTGATGGTTCCGGAATTGGAATTTGGAACACGAAGACCAAAATTCCACACTCCAAATTCCAGCCACAAAACTCTCTCTGTCTCTCTCTCGCTCTCTCTCTCTCTCTCTCTCTCTCTCTCTCTCTCGCTCTCGCTCTCTCTCTCTCTCTCTCTCAGCCAGGGGCACCTGTGTGGTCGTGGCCGCGTACGATGCAGAGGGCCCAGACGAGCTCAGTCTGGCGCCCGGTGATCGCATCATCATCGTGGGACTGCTGGTGTCCTGCTTTGATTGGTTCGCTGGCAAGCAGGAGGTCACTGGGGAAGTGGGACTGGTCCGGACCTGCATGGTCAAACCCGACCAATCCACTTGTGAGTAAGTGTACAACATACGTTGCTATGGTTACAAAGTACAGGCCTGACGTCTTGTCGTCAGTCTAACCATGACCCCTGTTGGTGTAAAAGATGGTGTATGTACACTGTGCCAAAACGCAGTGACGCCATGTCACGTGACAGGAAGTGGGAGGGGTCTGAAGTGGTGTTCGTCTCCGCAGAGCGCTGGACATCTTCCTGGGCGGGGAGGAGAGGGACTTCCTGAGCCTGTCAGAGGATCGTCTGGTCCCACACACAGTCGCCCTGCTGAAGAAGATCTCCCACAACAACATGAGCTCCGCCTACAAACTGGGTGAGGCTGAACGCCGTTGCCGGGGACGACGAGGAGACAGAACGCCGTCTCCGGGGACGACGAGGAGACGGCGTTCTGTCGAGATGAGACGTGACCTCAGGGGGTTTCATTTGTGACTCGGTTGTTTGTTTGTTTGTTTGGTTGTTTGTTTGTTTGTTTTTATTGACGCGTCGAAGGTTGATTATTGTTGGTTTAACTTTTTTCTTGACTTCCAGATCTGCTCAGTGACGATGAACCTCTAAAACAACACGTTAAAGGTCAGTGTATGTTGTTGTCTGCCTTGATGTGGTGCATATGCCCTCTCTCACTCTCACTATTCTCTCTGTCGCTGTCTCTCTCGCTCTGTCTCTCTGTCATTCTCAAGGATGCAAACTGTATACCAGTTTCATCTAGTTCAGGATCATCCTGTCTTCTGTTGACATGTCAACCTAAGTGATCATCTCAGTTTCTCTATCTGTCTCTCTCTCTCTCTCTCTCTCTCTCTCTCTCATTCTCTCCAACTGTCTCTCGCTCTTTGTCACCGTCATTCTCTCTCATTGTCTCTCTCCCTCTGATAACTCCCCTCACCTGACCGTTCCCAGACGACAGCATGAAGGCAGACGAACGTTCTGAGCTCAAGAGGAAGGTGGAGAAGATTCTCGGCGCAGCAAAGAAGGCCAAAGTTCCGCCTTCCATCGTGACCTCGAACGGAACTCGGGCCGCAGGTAGCCGGGTGGTTCTAGAACCCGGCGCCCCTCTGTTCTCCGTGCACCCGGTGGACGAAGCTGCAGACAGCAACCAGAGCGTCCTCTTCCTCTTGGCTTTCCTCGACGGCAGCGGCTGCAAACCGGAGTTTGGCGCCCTCTACCTCCTCACCCCGGAACAGCTGGTGAACGCCTTCCAGGGCCAGTCGGACGACGACGAGCTGGTGTCGTACCTGGGCGTCGCCAGGGAAACGGCCAGGAAGAAGAGACTCTATTGGTCGCAAAGCCGGCTGTGCTTTTTCCTAGGGAAGCTGTGTGCCGGGAAGTTGAAGTTCTCCCAGGCAAGAGTTTACCTGGAGGAGGCTCTCTCCGTCCCAAGAGACGGCTTCACGGACATGCTGTTGCTTGCTAGCGTTTACGCCAGCTTAGCATCCATATACCTCACCCAGAAAAACACCGAGAAGTACTTCGCTCTTTCGGAGCGCATCGCAGCCCTGCTCATGGGCTACCCGGACTGCGTCTCCAGCTTAGAGAAAGATCCGGAAGCCCTCAAGTTCGTCTTGAAGAAGGCCGTGCTGGCTCACAACAAGATGGCCGAAGCCCGTGCCTGTTTCCTATTGGCCAGGCTCCACTGGGGGCGTGGCGAGGGGGCGAACATGGCGCCCTTTGTGGAGAGGCTCCTGGTTCTCCAGGCGGAGCCCCCAGGGACGCCCAGCGTGAAGCCCAGCCACGGCTACCTCACCCTGGGGAGGATTTACAGCGACCTCTCCCTCCCTCACCTCAGCGTGAGCGCTGCCTGGAGGGCCTGCATGCAGTCCTCCGCTCGTCTGGCTGACTGCCTCAGCGGCATGGGGCTGGTCCTGGAGAACTCCTCCAAACTGTTTGGGATCTGCAAGCAGGATGTCATGGTGCCGGCTCAGGTAGCACCATACCTGGTCCGGGCACTCTCCATCTCTGAGGACGGAGGAGGAGGAGGGGGAGGAGGAGGAGGAAGGGACCCAGCGTTGATCCAGGCGCTCACCCTCTCCCTCTCCCAGCTGTTCCAGATGCACAGCATGCTGGGAAAGGCTGTGAGCTCCGTGCATGCGCTCATCGACCGCTCCTCTTCCTCGCGTTCCACCGTCGGTTCCACCGAGCTCAACAGCGCCCTCATCTGGCTGGCCTGGCTCCACATCAGCCACGGCGAGGCGGGAGTCGCGTCCGACATCCTGGAGGCAGTCCTGGCCTCGCTGCCGGAGCTCTGCACCTCTCCTCAGGAAGGCGTGGTCCTCAACATGCTGGGCGTGGCCCGCCGCCGCTCCGGCAACCTCCGGGAGGCGGCAGAGAGCTACCAGGCGGCCGCAGCCGTGTGCGAGGAGTTTGAGGACGACGCTAACTGGGCGGTGGCCATGGCGAACTTGGGGCTGCTCTGCCTGAGGGCAGGGGCCCGGAGCCTGGCCCAGAGGAGGCTGGAGGAGGCTGTGCTGAGGTTCTCGGGGCTGGAAGGGGACGGACACAAGGAGAACTTTGTGCCTGTGCTGCTGGAGCTGGGTCGGATCTTCGTGGAGGAGGGGATGGAGGAGAAAGGGAAGATCTACTATGAGTGGGCCCTGCTGGTGGCCATGATGTCCAATCACACGGAGGGTGAGTCCTGAACGACTTGGTTGAACGTTGGCCGGGCGTTCGAACTCAGATCGAGCATTTTGTTCTATTACGACCATTTCGATGCTCCAATCAGCTTACCAGGTTGATTAGCCTCAACATCCGTGTTGACCTGTGACTTAAGGAGCGTTCGTTTTGCTCGCCCTGGCAGGCCAGCTGAGAGCCACACGGCGGCTGTGCCACCTGTATGGCTCGGTGTGCCCGGACGAAGCGCAGTGCATCATCTACAACGAGCACCAGCTGGGGCTGCTGCAAGGCAGAGGGGAGCGAGGCCAGGAGGGGGACGTCCTGGAGGCCATCAGCAGCCTCTATCTCAGCCTGGGCACAGAGAGGTCAGAGGTCGGGAAGCGGAGGGAGGGTGGGATGTTTGACGCCTTACGTCCACGTTTTGATTGAAATCGTGTGGCATGTGTGTGTGGCGTGCGTGTGGCGTCCGTGTGGGTGTGTGGCGTGTGTGTGTGTGTGGTGTGTGCATACGTGTGTGTGTGTGGATTGTGTGTGTGCATGTGTGGCGTGTGTGGCGTGTGTGTGTGTGTGGCGTGTATGTGGCTTGTGTGAACCCGTCCTCCTGTGCGCAGGGCGTACCGCTCCGCCCTGGACTACACCAAGAGGAGTCTGGGTATCTGCATCGACCTGGGCCTCCGGGAGAAGGAGGCGTACGCCTGGCTGCAGGCAGGGAGGATCTACCTGCTGCTGGGCCAGGAGGAGCTGGTGGATCTGTATGTGCAGGTACACACACACCTGTATAGTGTTGTCACGCTGTTGCCATGCTGCTGTCATGGCGATGTTACGTGGTTGCCATGGTGATGCAGTGGTGTTGTCACGCTGTTGCCATGGTGTTGTTGTTGTTACGTGGTTGCCATGGTGATGCGGTGCCGTTGTTACCCTGTTGCCATGGTGTTGTTGTTACGCGGTTGCCATGGTGATGCGGTGCTGTTGTTACGCTGTTGCCATGGTGTTGTGTGGTCTCTAGGTGGCCCAGGATGTGGGTCTGGGCACAGGAAACACCACGTTCATCCTGGGGCTGCTGGAGGCTGCTGGAGATGTTTTCTTCAACGGGGGGAAGGAGCAGGACAGAGCCGTGTCCTTCTACAGGGTAGGACGCACAGGGATACCTCACCTTTAAGGATCTGTGTGTGTGTGTGTATCCAGTCGTGGTGTGTGTGTGTGTATTTCTGTTCATTGTGTGTGTGTGTGTGTATTTCCGTTCATGTGGTGTGTGTATGTGTGTGTATTTTCGTTCATGTGGTGTGTATTTTTGTTTATGTGGTGTGTGTGTGTGTGTGTGGTAGGACCGGGCGTTACCCATCGCTGTGAAGACCGGCAGCGTGGCAGCCAGACTGCGTCTGTGTAACAAGCTGGTGGAGCTGCTGCTCCGCCTGCAGCAGTGTGGTGAGGCGGTGGAGTTCGCTCAGACCGCCCTTCAGCTCAGCGTCTCTCTGGGTGGGTCCCGGGTTCGATTCCTAGACCATAACCCGTCTCTGGGGTGAATGGCTAGAGGTTCACACCTGACAAACGCCAGGACTGAACTTTTCAAGTTCGCTTTATTTCATTGTCCAGCCACCTTAGGTTGTGGGTTCGAATTCCAGACAGTAAATTTGACAAATATTCGAGAACCGTGACTCTCACGCGGGTATGTTCTGTACTGGTTAAGCTTGAATCCCTGAGTGATAAAAGGTCTTGTGTATCCTTGGCCACTAGGAGGCAGTGTCTCTCACATTATGGATAACAGGAAAAACTGTTAACGCTTTAGTCCACTAAGCAATGACAGACTGACGGGTCTTGAACCCAAACCCAATGCTTAGCTCTAACTCCCAACTTCTCCTGAACTATCTTCGTTATCCTCGCCTTACAAGTGACAATACAAACAAACAAACAAAACAATGGTTTGTTTTGGTTAGTCACGGTGCGTCCCCCCCTCCTCCCCCCCCCCCCCCCCCCCTTCCGGTAGGAGACCATCTGAACGAGAGGGTAGCCTACCACCGGCTGGCCGCGGTGTACCACAGCCTCAGCCAGTTTGAACTGGCTGAACACTACTATCTGAAGACCTTGTCCCTCTGTCCAGCGCCCCTGCAGTTTGACGAGGAGACCCTGTACTACGTCAGAGTGTACCAGACGCTGGGGGACATCATCTTCTACGACCTCAAGGTGAAAAAACGCTCTTGTGGAGAGAGAGAGAGAGAGAGAGAGAGAGAGAGAGACAGAGACAGAGAGAGAGACAGAGAGAGAGACAGAGAGAGAGAGAGAGAGATAGAGAGACAGAGAGAGAGAGAGAGAGAGAGACAGAGACAGACGGAGACGACAAGAGAGAGAGAGTGACAGAGATACACGGGGACAAGAAATAAAGAAAGAAAGAGAGAGACAGAGAGAGAGAGAGAGAAAGAAAGAAGAAAGAAAGAGAGAGAGAGAGAGAGAGAGATACACAGGGACAAGAAAGAGAGAGAGGGGAGGGGGAACTCTAGGTGAATAACTGCACTTGATGGAAAAAAGTAAAAAGGGAGAATTCTTGATATTGAGAATGAAGGAATGGAGGAGAGAAAAAATAACCGATACCTCCCAGCTTTAGAATTCTGCAACTTCCGGCTCACATGGAAGGTTATTGTGCATGTTACAGCTGTGCTAAAGAAGAGGTGACTGGCTGTTCAACATGACCTTTAACCCCACAGACCCCACGTGAACTCTGACCTCTGAACTTGTGAATACGCATTCATTTAGCAGGCGCTCTCTCCCCCCTCTCCCCCTCTCCCCCCCTTCCCTCCTAAACTCCAGGACCCGTTTGATGCTGCAGGATACTACCACCTTGCCTTGGCCGCCGCCATGGACCTCGGAAACAAAAAATCGCAGCTGCAGCTCTGCACGCGATTGGCTACCATCTACCACAACTTCCTGGTGGACCGTGAGCTGTCTCTCTTCTTCTACCAGAAGGCCCGGGGTTTTGCTGCGGACCTGAACATCCGTCGCATCAACCTGGCACCCGACCAGCAACAGAGAAGCATTTCCCAGTACAAAGCCAGCGGGCGCTAGGGATGAAGGGGGGGGATCTCCCCAGACAACAATACCTGCATTCTAGAGTGTTCCGGGGTGATCGGTTCCGGAATTCGTTTCGATTGCAGCGCTCCCAGCGTTCTGGAAGTTTAGAAAGCGCTCTGGAAGTTCTAGAACGTTCCGGAGTCTGTGTGATGCCTGCTGGATGTTGGGAGTTCTGGAGATCAAGAAAACATCTGCAACAACAACTTGATTTGGGTTTTAAGAATTGGACAATTTGTAGTGACTTAAAGAAGCTGTACATAGATTTTTTTTTAAATAAAGTTTGAAATTTATGAACAATGTGACTGTAATCAAGTAAACTCAGTGTTCAATACTGGAAGGAGATGATTAAGAACCTGGTTGAGGTAAAGGGAGACACTTTGTGATAGGGAAGAACTTTCTCACCTTTAGAATGAATCACACATTATGTATTATTAATAAGTTCGTTTTTTATATATATATATAATAGTTGCTGGTCGCTCCTGTAATCTACAATCTCATGCTATTTGTATAATTTGTATTCTGAAATTAAATGACAAACACAAACTATTTGCGTCTGAGTAGTTACAATTTTGAAATGGGTTAAAAGATCAATATCCGGTGACATCTTTTCGAAAGTGATGTTCGAATCGAACGGCTCGTGGAGCGCATGTCTGTCACGCTCCACAGGTGAGCCGGATCGCTTCCGGTGTAGGAGACTGAGAGAGGGCGGCAGATTAATACAGAGTAGAGGATACCAGTTAGCGGGATCACACGTGCATGAAATACTTCGGAGACGCTCAGCGCAGCGCCGGTTAAAGCAAACAAACCGTCTCCGCGCGATCGCTTCCCACGAGCTGCTAGAAAGTGAAAGGTAACTTCTACACCCTGCCGTGCGTCCGTTGCTTTTTTAACGGTAGAATTAAACGTCCTTTTTTCCGTTTTTTATATAAACATTAAAAGTATGCTTGAGTCTCATAACTCACACCAAGTGACCCTGCCCCCCTCGAGCACTCAAACGGGGGATTCTGGCTCGTGAAACAAACAGTTCACTGTGTCCCGCGACCGCCAAAAGTGATTGACGTTAGACTTTCAAATAAACAGGCTCCACGGTTGGTGAAACACACATGACTCGGTCGACACCCCTCTTCTTAAGATCAACAAACACGCGCCGCCACCCCAGCTGTAAGCCCCGTCGCCCCCTTGGCACGCAGACCCCAAGTATGTGCTAAAAACAGCGCAACATCTGCAAGAAACGGACCTAAAGACTGGTCATATTAAATTGCCCTTAAAAGGGGCCGTTAAATATGCCCTCATTCACATCCATCACAGCCAGGGTATGAATGACCTAATGTTTTCAGAAGACAAAAAAACAAAACATGCGTATGTGGTGTGCTGCGTGGTCTGAAGTCAAGCTAATTGCATCCGCATCTCCGGTAAAACGGGGATTGTGGAGAGAGAGGTTGATACAGCGTGAGTTGGTTAGAACTCTTGTTGGAATGTCTGTTATCTCAAGATGCAGGTCATGTTTTGCGTGTTGAATACGCATCAAAAAGATAAATCGTGGTTTTAAAGATGATGTTTGGATGACGATGATAATGACGATGATGATGATGATGATGAAGGAGGAAGACCTGCAGAACAATCCCCTGCTCGAGGAGGAGGTCGGTGCCAGATCTCCTCCTCCACCAGTCCGGTGATTTTGGGGGCCGACCCAAACAAACGGCCGATATTGT
The DNA here is from genome assembly GCA_036571765.1 of Plecoglossus altivelis. Lineage (NCBI taxonomy): Eukaryota > Metazoa > Chordata > Actinopteri > Osmeriformes > Plecoglossidae > Plecoglossus > Plecoglossus altivelis. The sequence continues at coordinate 9,665,498 of BROE01000023.1, read as the reverse complement.
CTGGATGTTCAGTCAAACCGGAGACCGAACGCGACTCTACCTCAGTTGTTCTGAAGCGCTTCGCTAATGATAAAGATGTGTCACGTTTATTACAAGTAACTTTCAGTTGCTGGGAGCGCTTTGGACGCACGAGGATACACGAGGATTTGGGATGATTTCTGTTTAGTTGTCCCGCGCACTTTTCTTCTGTAATCTGGACAAAGGAAAGACTGCACGTGAGCCGAACAGTCCTTCAGTCGTGAAAAACCAAACACACTCACATCCTGCAAACTGTAATAGATACCTGGACAGAGATGCGTAAAGTTTTGGAAATTTGCACTTTCGCTACCCCTGTTTGTTTTATGACTAACATGCTCTTCATGTAAATCAGTTTATCTGTTTTCTTCATTGGGTTTTAGTGAATCCTCTTTTTTTCGTACCAAAGACTCGTTTTGATTTCGATCACAATGCAAATCATATTCTTCGCCACCGTTGTGCTCTACATCGCGCAGTGCGTCAAAGCAGAAGCGAAAACGAAATGCTCCGAACGGTGCGACGTTAGTACGTGTCCAAGCCCGAGCTGTCCGAGCGGGTACGTGCCAGACCGCTGCAACTGTTGTCTGGTGTGCGCGCAGGGAGAAAACGACCCGTGCGGGCGCAAAGACGATCTTCCCTGCGGAGACGGTCTGGAATGCAAACACCCGGCCGGTAAACGTCTCTCCAAGGGCTTCTGCCAGTGCAAACTTGGGTACAAGGTCTGCGGCAGCGACTTGAAAACCTACCGTAACGTCTGTCAACTGAAGGCGACCAGCCGGAAATATCAACAACAAGGACAACCCGCTATCACCCTCACCCAGAAAGGACCGTGTGAAACCAGCATAGGTAAGTCATTTGTTTATCATTTTAAAAAAAAAGAAGAGTTTTGGGAAAAAAAGAAGACGAAAAAAAAAAAAGTTAATTAACGTGTTTGTGATGCTAACTTGACGTTCAAACTCGAAAGAGACTTAAGCGGGATTCGGTTCGAGTATTGTGACCTAGACTGAGACTGAAAGTGGGTCAGAACGTCTTAAAAGACGTCATGAAATAACAAGCCAGATTCTTTTGCATCCTAACGAGCCAGTGTCGATCTACTTTGTTGTAGCGTTTCTGTTAAATCGTTAAACCGACGTGTTAAACGGAGTTTACTTGAGTTTTCCCTTTGCGCGTCTTTACGATCCTACAATGTGTGGTTGCACGCAGCCTTTCTGTGCGTTTGTTTCTGCTCCTACAGCGGAACTTCTCTTAAAATGGGTCAGGGGAAATGAACAGTCATGTAATAGTTTCCCCCCTCAAGGACATTCTGTCGTTAAAACATGACCTCACACCACACTGCGTGTAGAAGCGTCCTGACGGCACGTTAAAAGAGGAACGTTGCAGTAAACACAAGGCGCAATGTTATACAAGTCTCTGTGTTATTGCTGGAGAAAAACTAAAGACCATCTTCTCAGGGAGAAGGGGGGGAGAGGGGGGAGAGAGGTGATGGGAAGGGGGGAGAGGGGGGAGAAAGGGGAGAGAGATGATGGAAGGGGCTAAAACGTCTGGTTTCCTTATCTTCGTATCTGTTGTTGTAAAAATGTGCACCAGGTTGTACACTGATGAGCAGACCAGAAGCGGTCTCTTACTGTAGAATCTCTGCTCCAGTTATCACACACCAGTGGAACCCCACTGGAGGTTTGGAACAGGAAACAGGAAGTCATGGTATACCCACTCTACCCTGCCTCACTAGGAACAAGGGGGTCCTGGGCTTTCGTGTTGAAAAGCACATGACCTTGTCTCTCAGCAAGACCGACTGGAATTTGATGGGTTTATTTTCACATTTCTCTTTCGTGGTTTTAACTCCCCCCTCCTCTCCCCTCCACACACCACACCCCCCCCCAAAAGTTTTTTTTTAAAATTGCACGTGGCAAATTCCACGAGGAACCACATCCATAGTTCAGTTCTTTCTACACTGGCGGTTTTTTCTGAAAGTGGAGTGAGAGACTGAATGAGGCCCATTAGTTCCTCCTGACTGCCCCTTCATCCTGCTATGTGCTAAGCCAAGCATGGTGACCTCAAGCAGACCGCCAACAGAACTCCCTAATCAACCAATCACATCTCATCGTTTCCAATAGACTTCCTGTCTTTGGGTGACCATGACAGGCGTCTAGACGAAGTCTGCTTCTCCTAGAGAACAAACAGGTTTTATCCTCCGTCGCTTCAATACTGGACGAAGGACTGAAACCCTGAAAATAGTTTGGATATTAGTGTCAACAACCGCCAGTCGAGACAACCATCAAATGGTGTCGTTTCCAAACCCACATTTTCCGAGACACATCTTGTTCCTCGAAGCAGACGTTGCCGTCTGCTGGTTCCAGACGGTCAGGCAGCAGAACATCATCGCTGTTCTGTCCCGCGGGACAGCCCAGGGTAAAGGTATTATTACTGCAATGTTCGACACTACCACATCACCACTGACGTCTACCCATCCAGCTGGGTTTCCACGTGCGTCGCCAAGATCGTGCCATCGTCTGGCCGACGATACGGTGAACAGACTGAGGAAGGGAGCCAATGCGTTGGTCGGACGCGTGTCCAAGAGAATCCTTTACGCTGCACTTTACCCACTCGGCTGTGCCAAGTCAGGCCGGTTTGCAGACGCTTTCGGTGGATGGGTGACGTGGCAAAAGTCTTTGGATTTTTCTCCTCCAGACTCACAGTGGTTTGGGACAGGCTCTCAGTCCTCCACTGGAGGCAGGAGGAGAGAGACAGGGACAAGGAGAGGGAGGGAGAGGGAGGAAGAGAGAGACAGGGACAAAGAGAGGGAGGAAGAGGGAGGGAGAGACAGGGACAGAGAGAGGGAGGAAGAGGGAGTGAGAAAGAGGAAGGAAGTGAGAGAAAGAGAGAGAGGGAGAGAGGGAGGAAGAGAGGGAAGAGAAGGGAGAGAGAGGGAGGAAGAGAGGGAGGAGAAGGGAGAGAGAGGGAGAGAGAGGGAGGAAGAGAGGGAGGAGAAGGGAGAGAGAGGGAGGAAGAGAGGGAGAAGAAGGGAGGAAGAGGGAGGGAGGAAGAGAGAGAGAGGACGAGAGGGACAGAGAGAGGGATGCACCCTCCAGTTTCTGACCACATGTGTCCCACAGTGCTGTGTTTGAAGAGATGTCACAAGACATCATGATCCTCTGATTTAGGTCAGCAGAACGTCCTTATTGAGCCTCCGGGTGCGTTTGAAACGTAAACTCAGGCAGCTGTTGGAACTCAGCTGTTGCATAAAGGGCACACCAGGTGGAGGGATGGTGTCCACTGTTTATCCAAGCAAGCTAAAAGAAACTCACATTAAGTAGGCTATTTGAAACCAACCGGTATTCAAACACTTGAGACGCTGTTGACTTAGTGCAGATGCTATCGCGTCACCATGGTTACCGATGGCGGAAGCTCCGTCGGTAGATTGCCGCGGTTACTCCAGTACGGCTGTGTGTCTGAAATAACTCTGCGGTAATTCTTTCAGTTTACTGGCTGCACCCCGCCAAGGCCATGGTGAGGCTGGGGGGAGACTGACGGGGAGACTGAGGCTGGGGGGAGACTGACGGGGAGACTGAGGCTGGGGGGAGACTGACGGGGAGACTGAGGCTGGGGGGAGACTGACGGGGAGACTGAGGCTGGGGGGAGACTGACGGGGAGACTGAGGCTGGGGGGAGACTGACGGGGAGACTGAGGCTGGGGGGAGTGAAGCTGAGGGTGAGGCTGAGGGGGAGGCTGAGGCCTGGTGCGAGAACTGAGGAGAAGATTGGGGGAGAATGGGAGTGGGAGGCGAAGGCTGCGGGGGGGCGGAGGCTGGGGGAGGTGGGGTGGGGAGCGAGCTTGGGGAAGGCTGGGGGGAGGCTGGGTGGAGGCTGAGAGGGAGACTTAGGGGGAGGCTGGGGGGGAGGCTGAGGGGGAGGCTGGGACAACACACCACACTGAGGCTGTTTTTAGACCAGAGTTAAATGCTAAATGAATAAGAAGGGCGAACAAGCTGCCACTTCAGAGTCTCTGACACGTGGTGGTTCTTCTGGCTAGTATAGGAACCCCTCAGCCCAGCAGCCCCAGGTACAAGTTCAACTTCATAGCTGACGTGGTGGAGAAGATCGCTCCAGCTGTGGTGCACATCGAACTCTTCCTCAAGTAAGTGTGTGTAGGTGTGTGTGTAGGTGTGTGTGTGTAGGTGTGTGTGTGTGTAGTTAGGTAGGCGTGTATAGGCTGTATATGTGCTGTGTGTTTGTGTAGGTATGTTGTGTGATAGTTAGGTAAGCAGTGGTAGTGTATGTGCAGGGTAAGGGAATGGATAGGTGTGTGTGTGTGTAGTTAGGTAGGTGTGTACAGGTGTGTACCTCCAATGTCCTAAACCTTTGACCTTTGAACGCTCTGACCCTAGAGGGCACCCTTGGTTTGGGGCGGACGGTGCCCCTCTCCAGCGGGTCGGGCTTCGTGGTGTCGGAGGCGGGGCTTATTGTGACCAACGCCCACGTGGTATCCAGCAGCGCTCCAGTGTCGGGACAGCAGCAACTGAAGGTGCAGATGCACAATGGGGACGTGTTTGAAGCCAGCATCAAGGACATCGACAAGAAGTCCGACATCGCGACCATCAAGGTCAACGCACAGGTGGGTGAGGGGATAGGGTGTGTGTGTGTGTGTGTGTGTGTGTGAGGGGGACAGGGTGTGTGTGTGTGTGTGTTTGTGAGAGAAGGTGTGTATGTGTGAAGGAGGGGATAGGTGTGTGCTGATTTGTGTGTGTGTAGTGTGTGTGGAGTGTGAGGGGTGATGTGGTGTTGTGTGGTGTGTGTGTGAGGGGGATAGGGTGTGTGTGTTTTTGTGTGTGTATGTGTGTGTGTGAGAGGAGTTTAGAGGTCAGTGTGTGATAGAGTGGGGAAGCGGTGAGGGGGTGTGTGCGGGGGTTAGGGGTCAGTGTGTGTCAGTATGCATGTGTGTCTGCAGGGTTGTCTGCCTAACAGACATTGATTCCGCTTGTCGAGGAGAAGAGGAGAGGAGAGGAAGAGGGAGAAGAGAGGGAGGGGGGAGGAGAGAGGGAAGGAAGAGAGGGGGAGAGGGAGAAAGAACGAGAAGGAAGAGAGAGAGAAGAGAGAGAGAGAGAGAGAGGGAGAGAAGGAGTGAGAAGAGGAGCTAAGGGACGAGAGAGGGTGGGGGAGAAAAGAGAAGAGAAGGAGGAAGAGGGGGGGAAGAAAGAGAGAGAAGGAGAGAGAAGAGAGGGAGAGGGAGAGAGAGAGGAGAGAGAGAGACGAGAGGGGAGAGATAGAGAGACAGCAGACACGATTGTCTGAAACTGAACCGCACAGACACTCTTAGGTTGTTGTTGACACTCGTACGCTGACTAATAGAACATTCTAGGTTCTAGACTGTAAAAAGTGTTCTTAGTGTTCCGGGTTGTGTCATAAAAGACAGCTGGGTTGGGTTCTAGAATGCAGAGGGGAATATCTGCCTGACTTGGACTCCGTGGGAAAATACCGAGAACCTGGACTTAATATAACCTTTTTAATTTGGTATTTTTCCAGAATGAAATTCCTAACCTGTGTTGACTCAAGTTCACTTCTTTCTTCGTGGTCACGCAAAACACATCCATCTTTATTGGCGCCATTGTCTTGGAATTCCCCTTTAACATATACCAGCGTTAGTCAGAGGTTGTGAATGTTTACAGCTTGTGTCATGTAATGCTTATGGTGGGACTAATAAGGCTTCGTTCCAGTCAAATATCCCCCTAGGGACAGGCTGAATGGTTCAACCCCAGGTTCCAGTCGCCTCCACCTCTGACCCGGCCTGCCCTTTTCTGGCCTGAATCATGACCTGATAATCGTCGGTCTACTCCCTCCTTGTATGTGTCACCGATCAGCTCCACCTGTTTTGCGCCTTTGACTAGCTTGAATCACATTACTCTTTTGTCCCCTTCCTGTCCCCACTAACTGTATATTTGTCTGCTTGATTAATCTATGACATTCAACCCAACACCTAATCTATATGCTGTATCAACCTGAAGAAATTTTAGCTGTTTTCAACTGTAATTGTTCATTCGTAAGTTGCCTTTAAAGTTTACGCTGACTGAGATTTTTTAGGTGAATCAGCAATCTTATCTGTACGCCCTTTAACACTGGCAAAAATAAGCACATTTTGCATTATACTTTCCAGTATGTGCACAGACTTACCCAGTTTTACTTAGTTAGTTTGGGTTTTTTTCTTTTCTTTGTAACTGGTTTAAAATGGGTTCCATGGAGTGCAACAACAGGGGAGATCAATTAGCATTTGATGAGTTTTAGAACACATTTTGCTGCCGAGTTACAAGTTGAGAATTGGTTATTGGCTTGTAAGGCTGTGGCAGTGATTTGGTCTTGGCTATGTTCAATGTTTCTGCCAAATTGCTTTGTCACTTAAGATTATGAAAAAGGGAATCCTGGATAGAAACAAAATGCCTGTAATTGTCCAATTCACTCATCTTGGTGACCATTATATAATGTATATGGTACACACAGACATGGAGACAGGTTAAATCCTATGGTGAAGTTAGTTCTTCAGTCAGCGCCTGTCCACTCAAGTAAATGCACTGTGTTCTTGTGGATTTCAGACCGAAACAGACACCAAGTCACGCATCAGTCCCTAATGCACACATTAAAGAAGACACCCTATCTAATGAATGTAACCTCTCACTGCTTGGTTAAAACCTACTTCTTTTCTGTCTGCATCTCTCCAAAAAATCAAGTATCTTCACGTATAACAATGAATCAAGCTCTGATACATACCGCAATGGGACTCGGAAGACAAGCTTACTTGGCAGTTTGTCCAAATTAAATTGTTATTGATTGATTTTTATATACCCGCCCAAAACATTATCGCAATGAATGGCCCCGGGAACAGAACAAACAAAACCTTATTTTCAGTCTGTGTTTAGATGGAAATGAGGTCTTGTCTTGAAGAAGATCCCTTGTACAACAACTTTCCTCTTTTGTCCCTACATTCACTCTTTTATAGTAGCAGCCCACTTGTTTTGTGTCTCCAAGACGGTGCAATAATAGGGTTCACAGTTTGCAGCTGTGTAATGGATTTCCCAGTGTACCAATGTGCCACAAGCTTGACATTCCTCATTGATTTTAAGAGGTGATGCAACAGAAATGTTGTTTGTGGAAAACTGAGAAAATATTGTACAACTTCTGCATCACATCATAATGTTGGTTATATCATTCAGAATGAAACTCATAAACATTGTTCGTCTGGACAGACCAACACCTTCCTGCGAATTGTAATGCGTAGAAGTAAAGTGGCACATTGGTTAGCTCTCGATTATCTCTCTAGGTGGTCAAAACCATTTCCATGGTAACCAGTGGGCACACAGAAGCAAAGTTATAATGCTAAAATAACAGTGCTTTGGTTACATATTGCTCATCACATTAAACTACATTTGACAATGGTCGCTCTGCTATTGACTCCAACATCTTTGGGTCCTTTTGTTTAGTCTTTTCGTGATTTTTTGTAATGAAAATCTTGATTTATGATAACAATGAGCACCAATCATGGCTTGTGGTAGAGGGAATGTGTCTCTATATGAGATTATTTACAACAAACCATTGGGTTCCTACTAAACCCATACATGTTTCTGATGTGGTTGGATTTAAACGGTCAGTGGCCTCTGGGTTAACAAGACCTTGTTGGCATCTATGAATAATAAAAGGAAAGAAATATGCCTTAGGTATAAAAAATTATGAATATTAAAAACCTTTCAGTACCCAGACCGGGAGAGAAGTAATTTAATACAAATAGACCAGTACCCTTCTCTGAGGGATCGACTGTCTTTTTTTTAACGAAGCACACTATGAACAACACGGTCATTATTGTTTGTAATGCACGGCTAACCATTTACCCCATGGCCAAAGGAAACAGATTTTTTCTGCATATTTATGGACTGTATTTTACCCAAATATTCACAGTAAAATGCTAAGATCATTGTTTTTCAATGCAAAAACATGCAGAGATGATGCACAAACAACTTAAAAGTAAACACATATAGCTCCAAGTAGCAATGAGGTGGCAAAGCAGGTAAATGACCCAGAATGTATTTTTAGACATACTCAAAAGAGGGTTTCAACTACATGCAGTGCACGATGTCAACGCAGCAAACAGTTGTGGATATAATCTCACATCCTGTTTTGGCGGCTTCATCTCCAACTTTGATTGGCCAGTTTAACCAAGTTCAGACCAAGAAGAAGAAGAATAATAGTATGAACAGGTAGACTACTTAGGTGGACAGCTTGCTGCTTGCATAATAAAGAACAGATCTGTAAATATATTTGGTGGCTGAGCAAAGGCCCCCCCGGTAATCCCTATTTGTTAGATGTCTATATCTTAGAGCAGCTTACCTCATATTGTCAGAGGTTGTTCATTGTGACCAATAAATCACACAAAGTCACACACTTAATGGCAGGACAGACCCGTTGTATGTTAGGGGAGGGGGTACACATTATATCAAGCGAAAAAAAAGCCTGATATAATTTGTATCCCTTCTGGCTTTTTTAAACGTATAGTTAGAGAAGAGAATAAATTGTCGTTTTTATATCGTAAAGGAGAGCATATGGTTACTAAAGAACGTATTTCGAAGACTAAAAGGCTTCTAAAAAAAGGTTTGGGGAAAATTCTACCTTAAAATATTTAATGGCCGATTATGACATGGGGACATGGAAGACAGTGACCACAATTTGGCTGATGAGCCTATCCTGCATGTGTTGAAATACTGCTGAAAATGAGCTATTCCATTAATTATGGATGTGTGCCTAAGTAAGGACTGTGAACTAGTGAATTTGGATCCTCTATTGTGACATAACAGCCATATAATTATAGGTAGTCATATATGGCAATAATTAGGCATGGGTTATTGTCATCTAATAAACCATACTTTAGTAACTCATGAGCCTATAATGGTTAATGTATCAATTAGGCCAGTGTGTAATAACTGTACTCCAGTCTTACAGCAAGAGGACAGAGATTAAAAACCATGAAGGATGCCAGTACGCCCCAGAATTTGTAAAATGAACCAATTGAACGACATGGATGAAACAGAAACACTAAAGAAATACCTATTTTGGAATAGTACAACCTCAGTTATAAATGAGTAAATTCGGAATTATAATTGCATAGGATATCTTTATATTAAATTGCTCAGCAGAGTTACATGCATCTACGTATCGTCCTTGGCATTTTAACCTTTGTTTCAATATGTAATCATTTCCGAGGCTGGTTGATATTGGTGCAGGAGTAGATGTATAAATACAATAATGTGTATGTGTTGCGTGTGTGTGTGCTTGCGCGTGCGTTGGTGCGCGCGCGCGTGTGTTTTGTGATATTTCTTTCCCAGGAACAGTTAGCAAGTTAACTCTCATTACAGCAGGGTAAGTTAATTTACAAGTGCAACTTGGTATGAGGGAGGTTTGGGTTTCCACATCAAAACATTTGAGGATTTAAGGTTGTGATGATGTATTTATGGGTGTAATGCATACGTTTGTACTATCACTCATATCGCTTCTAGCACAGAATCAGACCAATTGCAACCAAGACATTCTGTTTTATTTCTCTCCAAAAGATTGGGTTGATGGACAGAGTTTGAAATGAAACATTTAATACCAGGATACTATTCACAGAAGGTGAGCATTGTGAACATAGAGCTTAAAATGGCATTATGGCCGGGGTCAGTGAAGCATTGCATCATTTGCATCTCATTTGAAGTTATGCAGCTTTATATTTATTACATTTTTAACAGTTTGGAGGAGAAGAAGCCTTGTTGAGTAATCTGCTGACACTAGCTGCCTGATTTGCAAGTATATACTTAAACGAAACTGGTGTATTGTAATCCTTTCACATTTCCCAAAGGAATTGATAACAATTCTGTATTTGAAGACTTTACTTATCCAACAGGCTTTAAGAACCTTCTAGTACTGCATGCGATGCATCATACTAGCTTAGCACAAAGACTGAATGCTACACTTCTGTCTCCCTTTCAAAATCAGAGATATGCATTTGAGCAACAGTGCTACGGCATAATGTCCATGATATACAAAAGGGGAATGTTATGTCAAAATCAAGTAATGACTATTTTTATCTTTATACACCGAGTAGTATGATGTTAACAATACATCGTATGAAAGATTATGGTTGAACTGATATGTCTTTTGTACGATATAGGAAGTATGATACTCTGACATCAAACACATTGCAGCATTCTGCTGGAAATATTTTGATTTGTGCTACAACATAACATCTCCTTAGTCAAGTATACATTGGTTAGATCAAAATGAGGATTGGGTTTTGTGACTGGTTCAGGTAGAATAACAGAGAAAGGAGAGTCGGTGCGACATCATATTGATATGTCTGTCAGAGTTCCCACTATATGCAATCCACAATCTTAATTTAATTGCAGAAAATTGTCAAGTAATAAATAAATGTATCTACGTCAGCTTTAAGATCAAGCGAGCGAATTGCAAAAAACAGCGCAAACGGAGAGAATTTAGAGTCACCCTCTCGATTCGGCAGTGACTAGCTTTAATCATAATGTCCTATCCTTAACAATCACCGCTTCCATCCACCGTCCTGGGGATGCCATCGCTGCCCTCCGTCTGCACCGGGGCAGCCTCGTTTTTTCCACGCGGGTGGGCAGCTTAGGCGGACTGCGTCTCCATCGAAGTGGACCAGCTCGACAGGGGCCGGTACCCCACACCTCGCCGTTCTTACGGCCTGGTCATCTGTTGCCGGGCTATCCTGATCATTTCTTCATATCTATTCACTACATCGGTACCCTGCTTCGAAGGCAGCACTGTTCTCATTGCGCACCACCATCCTCAGGGGAGTGTTTGTATCCCTCTACCTCTCTTCGCCTTCTCTTCTCCACCCATCTGTCTCCTATCTTTCGTCCTCTCTCACAACCCTCTCCCTGCTGTCTCTCTCTCTTTCTGTTTTTTTTCTGTCTCTCTTTCTCCCTCTATTTCTGTCCTTCTCTTCCCACTTCTTGTCCTCATCTCTCCCTCCGGTAACGCCTTCCATTTTCTCTCTACTCCTCTTCTCTCCCTCTCCTCCTCCCTAGCGTCTCTCTACTCCCCCTCTCTCTCCTCTCCTCCCTCTCTATCTACCCTACTCTCCTCCCTCCCCGTCACTCCCCCCTCTCTCTCCCTTCCTCTCCTCTCTTTCCCCCCTCCTCCTCCCCTACAGTTTTTTTTCTCTCTTTTTGTCTCTCTCCCTATCTCCCTTTCTGTCCGTCCTCCCTATCTCCCTCTCCGTCCTCCCTCTCTTCCTCCTCCCTCCCTCTCTACCTCCTACGTTCCCTCTCTCTCCTCCCCGTGTCCCCCATCTAACCTCCTTCGCTTCCCTCCCTCCCTTTCCTCAGAGGTGGTATCCGTGACGGTGACATCATCGTGAAGCTGAATGGTCGCTCTCTGCAGAGTTTGGCAGAGCTGCAGGAACGCTCCTGCTGGGAGGAGGCTCTCTCTGCTGCTGGTAGGTTCCGCACGTGGCAACCGACGACCTGCGCGCTCAACCTATCCAGGCCGAGCTCATCAAGCAAGTAACCGCGGCGACGGAGAGGGGGGCCTGTGAGGCAAAAGAGCGAGAGAGAGAAACGAGAGACGAGAGAGACCCTTTGACACTGGTTTGGGGTCAGTTTGAGGATGAATGACTTGTTGGTTGCAGGTTGGGAGTCTGGAGAGATCTGATCCCAGATCTGTCCTTAAGAGGGACATTGACACCAGAGCCGATGGGACGACAAATAAATAAAACTGTCAAACTGTTTGTTCCGACCTCAAGGCTGTGAAAGACCTTCGGATGAACCTCGTGGAACATTCTGGAATCTCCAAGGGCTGACTGTTTAAATCGCCCGGACATGACACTCATTCCATTGTTGTTTATGTGTTTTTTTCTGTTGACATTGTTGTTGTTCTTATCTAAATGGTGTACAGTTAGTATACAAACCATGTTCTTGAGATGTTTTCCAAGTTCTCCCAACGGATGACAACCTTTGTTAGACAAAGTTTAACCGCAGCTGTATGTCATGGGTCTAGCGTGAGCGTGTAGTGTTGTCGTTAGGGAGAGGAGCCATTTCATCTGTCATCCACTCGTTTCCAAACACGGTCACTAACTGCCAACCGTGACCAAACGGGAACTTTGTTCTGTGTTAAAAGACGCGAGGCACCAAACGACTGTGTTTAGCTGAGCGCGTTCATCTACGTCATCCTGCTGTTAAACGGCGGTTTGGACCGGCGTTCTCAAATGACTGCTTACTTTATCGATCGGTTATCACGATTTATCAGAACTTCATGTTTACATGCAGTATCTGGGATCGTCACCATGACCACGCCTCGAGAGAAAGAGAGAGCTTTTATACAGGATGGTTTGTCCTTTGTTTTTAGCTAAAATAAAAATGGTATAAACCGGTTATGGCGTGTCAAGTCGTTAAATGCAATTTCCTCCGTTAATGACTTCTCACTCGTTAATCCAGAGTTTATAACCCCACCACCGTAAATTTGTTCAGCAACCCTACAATTTGGAGTTTGTCCCCACAATGAAATACCGGTCAGAGAAGCATTAAATGTTCAGGAAGTTTCCAAGCGTTCTTTTAAATGACTCCTGAGGGAGCGAATGCAAACAAGAAAACCAACCAATTATGAAACAGCGTCTTTCTTTCTGTCTAATCGGCCGCGAGGAGTTAACGATGTAAAGTGTTTAAAATACTTTTATCGTTTTTTACGCCTTGCTGCTGGTCGTTAATGAATTTCTAATTTACAGGAGGTCGTCATGTCGGAATGCACGGAGAGGAGAATTTAGATTGAATGAAAATGACACAGAAACACTGACCTACATTTAGACCAGACTAAAACTGCTGCGAAAAAAACAGCTTCTGTACTTCGAGAAAACATTCGTCCCTCCAGAAACACTGAATAGTTTATTCTACTTTTTGAAAACAAAATTATTTTGACTTAGCAGACGACTTTATCCACGTCAGCGGGTGGGAAGGGATATGAAACCCCAACCTCGTGACATGAAGTAAAACGTAAAACGTTAAACTCATCACCGATGATAACGTTAATTTAATGGTATCTAACCGATGTTGCCAGGGTGACCGACGACAGCACAGTCCAGCTGTGTCAGTTCCAAAAGTGTCCTGCCTCACGCGGAGGGTCAATCCACCGTCCCGCACGTGAGGTGAGCTGACACGTGATACTACCTATTAGTGAGATCTCACACGCGCACACTCACTCTCTGAGTCACAGCCAAGACGTGTTTTGTCTTAGTTTTTTTGTTAGTTGCCGTTTTGGTTTCAAGATATGAAGTGTTCCTCCTTCAGGAAATGAATATAGCCCTCCCAGAGTGCTGAGGTAGAAGGTCAACTGTCCACATGAAGCTCAAGAAAACCCAATATGATCGTGAAACACATCTGGAAACTGAAGTTAAAGACAAACACAAAAAAAATACAGTTGAAGACATCCAGGGTTCAGTTTGAGCTGTCCCATCATGCATTTCACCACAGTACTGATGTCTGGTCTAGGAATGCTGAAAATGAAACCGACCTTTTTCTGCTGAGTTGGCGGTTCTGCAGACAGACGTTAGTGCAGATCTGGTAGCCGTGACGACAGCAGGAGACAGCAGGAGACAGAGGGCCTTGATAGCAGCCTTGCAGTCCCACTTCCTGTTGGGGGTTTGGCAAAGAAACCTGATGGCTTCAAGATGGCCGCCTTTCAGTGTCAGTGATTTAAGAGCACACACACACACTCTCACACACTGTCACACACTCTCTCTCACTCACACACACACACACACTCTCACAAACTCTCTCTCACTCACACACACGCTCACACACACTCACACACACACGCTCACACACACACACACACACACACACACACACACACACACACCACAATGTTGAGCTCCCAGACTTGCTGAGAGGGGAGTGCATATAGTTCTTTAGGTCAATACATTAATAGGATAAAGTGATTGATTGAAACCTACAGCAAGTCGGGGGGAGAAAGAGGGAGAGCAAGAGTGATGGACCAGACATGAAAGAGGAGGGGGG
>BROE01000023.1:9646238-9651392 GCA_036571765.1 Plecoglossus altivelis | reverse complement strand
TGAAGACATCCAGGGTTCAGTTTGAGCTGTCCCATCATGCATTTCACCACAGTACTGATGTCTGGTCTAGGAATGCTGAAAATGAAACCGACCTTTTTCTGCTGAGTTGGCGGTTCTGCAGACAGACGTTAGTGCAGATCTGGTAGCCGTGACGACAGCAGGAGACAGCAGGAGACAGAGGGCCTTGATAGCAGCCTTGCAGTCCCACTTCCTGTTGGGGGTTTGGCAAAGAAACCTGATGGCTTCAAGATGGCCGCCTTTCAGTGTCAGTGATTTAAGAGCACACCACACACTCTGCACACTGTACACACTCTCTCTCACTCAACAGCACACACAACCACTCTCACAACTCTCTCTCACTCACACACACGCTCACACACATTCACACACCACGCTCCACACACACAACACACACACACACACACACACACACACACACCACAGATGTTGAGTTCCCAGACTTGCTGAGAGGGGAGTGCATATAGTTCTTTAGGTCAATACATTAATAGGATAAAGTGATTGATTGAAACCTACAGCAAGTCGGGGGAGAAAGAGGGAACAAGAAGTGATGGACCAGACATGAAGAGGAGGGGGGGGGGGGTCTGGGAGGAGCGGCCGAGGGGAGGGGAGAGACAGAGGAGGGAGAGGAGGGGGATGACAGGAGGGAGAGAGGGGGAAACCGTAGTAGGCGGGGGGGCAGGGGCAGGCGAGGAAGAGGGAGGAGGGAGCAGGGGGCAGGGAAGAGGAGGAGAGGGAGGGGAAGACGGAGGAGGGAGCAGGGGGCAGGGAAGAGGAGGAGAGGGAGGGGAAGACGGAGGAGGGAGGGTGGGAGCAGGGGGCAGGGGGCAGGGAGGAGAGGGAGGGAGAGTAGGGAGAGGAGAGGGGGAGACGGAGGAGGAGACGGAGGAAGAGGGAGTGAAGGAAAACAAAGCTGGACCAGGAGAGTTAAGGAAGTTGAATCAGGCAGCTACAAACTCTCCTCCCTGCCCCTTGCTCCTACCCTCCCTCCTCCGTCTCCCTCCTCTCCTCCCTGCTCCCCCCCCTGCCTACTACGTTTCCCCCTCCTCTCCCTCCTTGAGTCAACAACTTCAGGAGTTGAGAAATGCTGCGAAACACACTCAACATTAGATAAATATCTGATGACAGAATCCAGTGAAACTGAAGACCTTCAGAACATCTCTGGAAAAAACCCCCGTCAAAAAATAAAACTGGTCCTGTAGTTCAGTAGGCGTCACAGAGATGCACTCTATAATTGTCTTGTTCATCTTACCGTATGTATCTTACCGTATTACCGTTTTACCGTCTTACCGTATTACCGTTTTACCGTCTTACCGTATTCATCTAGCTGCTGTTATTGAGATGTTGATGTTGCATTGTCAAAAGAGAGTGGATTATTGAAATAGAAACCAGTGTTTACGAGCCAATAGGAAATCTCGCTACTGTCAAACATTAAGCTTCCAACTTATAAGGAGTGACATCTGGTGATCATTAATCACTTCGGAAATGTTTCCTCTGGGCTAAATAAGATCCAGCTATCGTGTAAGAACAAGAAGTATTTAGACTATACTAGAACCTCCTTCTCCAGTATGTTTATACTCAACTAGAACCTCCTTCTCCAGTGTGTTTAGACACAACTAGAACCTCCTTCTCCAGTGTGTTCAGACACAACTAGAACCTCCTTCTCCAGTGTGTTTAGACACAACTAGAACCTCCTTCTGCAGTGTGTTTATACTCAACTAGAACCTCCATCTCCAGTGTGTTTAGACTCTACTAGAACCTCCTTCTCCAGTGTGTTTAGACTCAACTACAACCTCCTTCTCCAGTGTGTTCATACTCAACTAGAACCTCCTTCTCCAGTGTGTTTAGACTCAACTAGAACCTCTTTCTCCAGTGTGTTTAGACTCAATTAGAACCTCCTTCTCCAGTGTGTTTAGACTCAACTACAACCTCCTTCTCCAGTGTGTTCAGACACAACTAGAACCTCCTTCTCCAGTGTGTTTAGACTCAACTAGAACCTCCTTCTCCAGTGTGTTTAGACTCAACTAGAACCTCCTTCTCCAGTGTGTTTAGACACAACTAGAACCTCCTTCTCCAGTGTGCATTTCAGAACACAACGAGAACCTCCTTCTCCAAGTGTCGTTTAGACCTACTAGGAACCCTTCTCCAAGTGGTGCCGCCCAGATGTTTTAGACTAAAACGTACAACCTTCCTTCCTCCAGCAATGAGCCCGGCCCTCATTCTTCCTACTTTTTAGACAACTCAGACTTATGAGGAATCCTCCTTCCCCCCAGCTTTAAACGTAATTTAGCTGATCTCTAATATCTGCTCCTTTAAGTCGCCACGTATTGAGTGACCAAACATGTTTTCTAAGGCACCGCGACCCCGTGTCCCCCCACGCCCCAACACCATAATCGCTCTCTCCTCGTTCTAATTCTTAGAACCTCAAAACTAGAACCTCTCTGTTCCCGATAAGAGACCCCTCTGTGATCATCTCCACCTCATCTGTGAGCAGAAGCCTCCTGTACACGCATGTAAGCAGCGACCACACGTACCCAGAGTAATACACTACCGTACTAACCATGCCCACGCCACATCACACAGGGTCCCATCCAGCCCAGAATCTACATGGGGTCGACCTAGTTCTTCATATCACTGATAGTAACGGCGCTATGTGTTTACTAAGAAACACAACTTAGTAAAGCCTCTTCTCCAGTCCCAACAAAGTACAATACCCTACTACACACTCTGTAGTTTAGACTCACACATAGAACCTCGCTTCCAGTTGGTGTCCTCCATACTCAACTAGAAACCTCCTTCCTCCATATCGACATCTCGACTGATGACCGCTGCGGCCCACACCCCACTGTCCGTGCACACAAATCACACCTGCGCACGGCAGGACCCCTGTGGGGTTTAGGACCTCAACTAGAAGCCCTCCTTACTCCAATGTACCATAGAGAACGGTCCGTCTCAAGCTGAGGTAGCATCCAGCAAGAGCAATTGGTAAATATTACTTCAACTCAGACCTCCTTATATTTTACAAACTACAACACAAGCTGCATTAAAATTGAATTTGGAGAGGTAATGTTTTACATGTTTAAAAAGTGTTTATTTAATTATTTTTTTCTAACCAATAAAATACAGACAAACGAACGCATGACTCCCAAACTGGCATGAAAAAATCCCAAGGGCGAACCCTGAACCACAGAGTTGATAAACACGAAACGTTGACCCATCCAAGTTTGGCACGGCTGCAAACCCACAGAACCGCCACAGATAAAACGACATGCGAACCACTTTTGCAGAAAGAAAACGTCGTTCATTTCCCCGAAAGTCCAGAGTGGAGGGTTACAATGATAAAAATATACACGCACCAAAGATTAGTAGGAACACCATACTAATTCTGTGTTTGACCTCCTTTGCCTTCAGAACTGCCTTAATTTGTGCATCCCACCCATCTCCATCAACTGCAAGATACTATCTATCATATCCAACATTGCTAAAGCATGCTTGCAGCACCTTGTTGAATCCCAATGCCACGTAGAATTAAGGCAGTTCTGAGGGTGAAAGGGGGTCAAACACAGTATTAGTATGGTGTTCCTAATAATCCTTTAGGTGAGTGTAGAAAAACAATGAAAGAGAAAAAATCTGTGATTCTGAAGACAGTGTGGTACTCAAAATGTCATTGTTGACGCGTTTTACCACAGACTAATAACTGCTGGCCAATGTTCCTAAAATAAATTAGAAAATTACTCCATGAGCCAATATACGTAATCACACGAATAAAAACATTTTATTTCATTTTACATATTTTACAAATATTCGTTATCATTTTCTGTCCTTATCACCATAGCGATAGCGAAGTGCTATGAATAGGCCTATATTAGACATTCGACCTACATGGTTTTATTTGGCAATTCAACTTAGCAAACCTTATCACTTGTATATTACAAGTGTAAATCAACGAATTAACATGATGAGATACAATATACAGCAGCATGTGAATTTCAAAGCGTTATATTACGATGTTAAAAGCAGATCATTTTCACTTAAGGTCTAACAAGTCCTAGAATATTGATTTTCATCTCTCTAGCTTGACCGTGTTCTATGACAAACACGATACGTGAACTTCCCTTTCAGAGCCTTTCTTCAATAAACATATTCCATCCTATTCATCCTCTGGAACAGTGATATTAAATGATTGACTTCTGGTTTTCAGACGGCTGATTAACTTAGATAAAAGGGTTCAAATCCGGTTGACTTTTACAACCAAGGAAAGAATGAAGGTTTTGCTGTAGGGGCCTCTGTTGACCTATGACCCTCCCGGAACCCGTGGCTCGGAAGGTTCCATAGTTCTAGAGTTTTGCACGGAGAGAACCCACCTCTGGCTTGTCGGAAGAGAACTCTTTCCACCAGGACGGCCGTTCTAGAACCTTATTTCCCTGCATGACGGTGGACCACAAGTTCTTGTACAGCTGGAACATAGAGAACAATGGGATGGGTTCGGAGGTGGAAGGGGTGTGTGTGTGTGTGTGTGTGTGTGTGTATGTGAGAGTGAGTGTGAGTGAGAGTGAGAGAGAGTGTGCGTATGTGTGTGATAGAAAGAGTGTGTGTGTGTGAGAGAGAGAAAAAGACAGCTAGTGTGTGTGTGTGTGTATGTGAGAGTGAGTGTGAGTGAGAGTGAGAGACTGTGCGTATGTGTGTGAGTGTGTGTGTGTGTGTGTGTGTGTGGGCACTTTGACCCAGTCCTCATCTCTCCAGTATTAATCACCACACACTCAGACTTGCTGGGTACAAACACGAGTGCAGATGCAGACAGAGAGCAGCTATGCTGCTGTTTGACTTGATTGTTTCAGTAAATCTGGGTTAATGAAAGTTCTGGACAGCGGTTGCGGTAAATGATGCATGAAGCAGCTTGAGTAATGCTGAGTACAGATGATATTTACGTAAACAGCGTCTGTGTTTATCTCCAAGTAGAATAGGGTTAAACAGAACCACACACAGGTCCAATATGGATCCGTGATCTGTCACACTGCAAGGGAAGGGACTGAAGTACTTGTTGCATGACACATACACACAAACACAAACACACACACACATACACACACACACACACACACACACAGAGACACACACGTAGCTCTGGCTTGCCAA
>BROE01000023.1:9631238-9641238 GCA_036571765.1 Plecoglossus altivelis | reverse complement strand
GCCAGGGGGGAACTAAGGAGAGGAGAGGAGGAGAGGAGTAGAGAAGAGAGAAGGAAGAGGAGACAAGACAAGGAGAGGAGGAGGAGGAGCAGGCAGTACAAGGAAAGGAGGAGAGAATGGAGGATGATATATAAAAGGAGTTTGCCAAGATTTTTGTTCGTGGGGAAAGTGTGTGACAGTTTGTTGTCGTAGAAATGTGAAGCTGGTTGTTGCTAAGCGACCTGCAGAGGAAAGCTGAGTGGTGTGATGTCACTAAAGGACCCAGATGTCTGCGTGGTGTGGATAAGGACTGCCACCAAGCCAACACACACACACACACACCCTCACCTTCTCACACACACACACACTTTGAGCTTGGAAAAGAGCTGCCTGCCAGGAGATGCATAATGTGTGTGTGAAGGTGAGGGTGTGTGTGTGAAGGTGAGGGTGTGTGGGTTTGTGTGTGTGTGTGTGTGTGTGTGTGAAGGTGAGGGTGTGTGGGTTTGTGTGTGTGTGTGTGTTGTGTTGAGAGAGAGAAGGTGAGCTGGTGGTGTGTGTGTGTGTGGGGTGGGTACCGCAGAGCCATACATTCCTCCACTGAAGCAGCAGTGAATCTGGTCTCCAGGATGTTGTTGATGTCATCCAGGAAGTTGACCGACTCCAGCGGAGATTCTATTTTCAAGTTATCTACATACCGCACACACACACACACACACCACAACCACGCACACGCACACGCAACACGCACACGCACACACGCATGCGCACACACACCACGACCCCAATTCACTACCACGTAGACTGTATATTATAAACACCTGAGGCTGACAATACTTAGTGTGAGTGTGATTGTGTGACTGTGTGACCGTGTGTGTGTGTGTTCACCTGTTGAGAGGTGTGTTGTGTGTGTGTGATGTGTGTGTGTTCACCATGTTGAGAGGGTAGGTTGTGTGTTGTTGACCATGGTGACGAGGTGGTGTGTTCGTGTGTTCACCATAGTTGAGAGGTGTTGTGTGTGTTTGTGGAGTTGGGTGTGTTGATGTGTTCACCGTGGTTGAGAGGTGTGGTGTGTGTGATTGGAGTGTGTGTGTGTGGGTGTTCACCGTGTTGAGAAGTGTGTGTGTTCACCGTGTTGAGAGGTGTGTGTGTTCACCGTGTTGAGAGGTGTGTGTGTTCACCGTGTTGAGAAGTGTAACTCAGCAGGTAGTTGCTGGTCTGCTGCAGCAGGACATTGTTGTCTCCCTCGTACGTGCAGTTGGGGTCGTTGTCATTCCGAATGTCTCCTAGGCGGTTCACTAGGAGGCAAGGACGCAAGGATAGTAAACTAGGAGGCTAGGAAATGAGGAATCTTAGAGGTTAGGAGGTTAGGAAACTAGGAGATTAGGAGGCTAAGAAACTTGGAGGTTGGGAGATTAGGAAACTAGGGGACTAGACAGCTAATAAAGTAGGAGACTAGAAGGCTACTAAACTAAGAGGCTAGAGACTAGGAGGCTAGAGGCTAGGAGCTAGAGGCTAGGAGCGCGTCAGGTCTGAACTCACTGGCCAGGATCCATGTCCCCACAGGGCCTCCTGCACTCCGGATCCCCTCTGAGCGGTCCAGGACCCAGGGCTTACTGGAGCGGACAGGGCGTGATCTCTCTGCCGCAGCTCAGCCGCCAGAAGAGAGGGGAGGGAGGGAGGGAAGAGGAGGAGAGAGGGAGAGGGATGAGGGAGAGAAGATAGAGGATAGAGGAAAGGGTCCTTTTACTTTTGTCCATTGTTCTCTTTTTGATAAATTCTCTACATATCACTCCTCCCTCCCACCCTCCCTCCCTCCTCTCCCTCCCTCCCTCCCTCCCTCTCCTCCTCCCTCCCTCCCTCCACCTCCCCCTCCCTCCTCCCTCCTCACCGCTCTGTCGCCTCTTGTCTCTCATCATCATCCCGATCTGCAGCTCCACAAAGTTCATGAAGAGTGACTTGGAGAAGTGGTCCAGCGCGTACACAGCTGCCAAGTAGGGGAGCAGTCGCCATTGCTGCCAGGGACACACAGGAAGTGAGCGTCGAACAGGAAGTGAGCGTCGCACAGGAAGTGAGCGTCGCACAGGAAGTGAGCGACACACAGGAAGTGAGCGACACACAGGAAGTGAGCGACACACAGGAAGTGAGCGACACACAGGAAGTGAGCGACACACAGGAAGTGAGCGACACACAAGAAGTCAGCAACACACAGGAAGTCAGCAACACACAGGCATTTCCTGCTCCCTCCCTCCCTCCCTCTCCTCCCCCCTGCCTGCCTCCCCCTCCCTCTCCTCCCCCTTCTTCCCCTCCCTCCCCATCTGTAAGTTGGTACTCCAGTACAGGGATCTCCTCTGTGTCTTTGGGCCCAAACTGTCGACGCGTTGCGGAGAAGCGGATCGCCACGGTGACGGCCAGCTTGAGGTTGACCACAGCCATCCTGGCGATGGACACCCTGCCCCCCGACAGGGCACCCAGGGACGCCCCGAAACGCTTGTTAGGGTCCTGGGGGAGGGAGGGAGGGAAGACAGAGATGAGAATTTACATCAATGTTCTGATTCACTTAATTCTTGCCTGTGTGCCTGTATAGTAGTGTGTGTGTGTGTGTGTATATATATATAGTGTGTGTGTGTGTATATAGTGTGTGTGCGATATAGTGTGTGTGTGTGTATAGTGTGTGTTGTGTATAGTGTTTTGTGTGTGTGTGTATTATAGTGTGTGGGTGTGTTGCGTGTGTGTATGTGTATACATACAAATGTGTGCTCATCTGTCTAAAAGTATGCGGTTGAATATGTGTACAATTATATATGTATGTGTGTGTAAAAGAGAGAGAAAAGAAGAGAAAGTGTGTGTGTGTGTGGCCCCGCTGACCCTTTCTTGTTTTCTCTGATACCTCGTCTCATCTAGTTCCCATCATTCACTAACAGAGCCCTAAAGCTCTCTCTCCCTCCCCTGCTCTCTGTCTGTCTAACCCTCCCCCCCTCTCTGTCTCTTTCCTCCCCATCCCCCCTCTCTCGTGTCTTCTCCCTCCCTCCTCCTCTTCTCTCCTTGTCTCCCCTCCCCATCCCCCGCTCTCCCCTCCTCCCTCTCCCCTCCCCTCCTCTCCCTGTCTCTCCCCCCCTCCTTCCTCTGCTCTCTCTCCCTCCCCCTTCCTCCCTCCCCCTCCTCCCCCTCTCTGAGAGACAGGGAGGTCTGACACCAGCAGGTTTGTTTTCCTGCTCTTCATTACTCCTCCCTCTGAGCAGGCATCCTGCCATGGTCCACACAGGAAGAAACCCTAGCTACACACACACAACACACACACACACACACACACACACACCACACACACAAACAGCCTGACTACACACACAGCTACACCACACACACACACACACACACACACACACACACAGCCTAACTACACACACAGCTACACACACACACACACACACACACACACACAGCTACACACACACACACACACACACACACGCAGTGGATGATTGGATGGAAGGATGGGGAGTTCTCCTCGTGTACCTTGAACGGAGTGATGTAGCGTCCGTCAGGTGTGACGTCCCCCGTCTTGTTGAGCAGGTTCTCTCGAGGGATCCTGACGTGGTGGAACAAGGCAAACCTGGCAGAGAGAGAGGGGGGAGAGAGACAGAGAGATATGGGGAGACAGTGAGAGAGAGGAGAGAGAGAGAGAGAGAGAGAGCAAGAGCAATATAAACCCTCATTCCATAGAACTTCTTCCTTTGCTGAAACTCTAGAAGCAAACTGCCCATTGCAGCAACACAGGCTAGTGCTGCCCTCTAGTGGTCAGGGAGGAGCACTACCACATTTCTTTCTTTAAGTACTTCAGCAGTACAACAGAACTGTCTTCAGACAGTGTCTTCTCCCAGCTCCTGTGTGGTGGACCTACCCGTTATCCAGGCCATTCTGGCCCAGTTTCTTGCCCATGTCCCCCACCAGCACACCAGGCATGGCCAACAGCGTCCGGGGGTCCCTCACCTAGGAGGGGGAACCACACAGAACAGATGTCACTATGTCCTCGTCACACATCAGGAGATGTTTGGTACGATGAAGCTCTGACAAGAGAGGAGGAGGAGAGGAGAAAACAAGAGAGAGAAGAGAGGACAGGAGGAGAGAAGAGGAGAGGCGAGGTGAGTGGAGAACAGGAGAGGAGTGAAGAGGAGGATAAGAGAGGAGACAGGAGAACAGAACAGGGGACAGAAGAGGAGAAGGAGTGAAGAGGAGGAGGGAGAAGAGAGGAGAGGAGACGGAGAGAAAGGAGAGGAGAGGAGAAGAGTGAAGAGAGGAGGATGAAGAGGAGAAAGACGTTGAAGAGGAGAAGATGAAAGCGCGTAGGTATTAGCCAACAGGAGACAAAACAGAGAGCATAAGAGGCAGGAGAAGAGGAGGAAGAGGAGCAGAAGGACGTCAGGACAGGAGAGGACAGACGGTACCTGAACTACGAAGGAGTGTAGGCCATGGCAGCCTCCAGCAGGTGTATACAGCTGAGCAAACACCACTGCATGAGTGGCTGTCTTCCCCAGGTTCCCAACCCAGAACTTAGCTGCCTCGAAGTCTGGGGAGTGGATCACAAACTCCTGCAAGCATCACAAGGAAGAAGGACTAAGTAGGCACGTCAGTGTGTGGTGTGTGTGTGTTGTGTGGGGTTGTGTGGTGTGTGTGTGTGTGTGTGTGTGTTAGGTGTGTAATTCAGAATGTGTGTGTCAGAGGGGGTTAAGTGCGTACGTGAGTGTGTTTGTGTGCCTCTACCAAACGTGTGTGTGCGTACGTGAGTGTGTTTGTGTGGTTAGGTGTGTAGTTCAGAGTGTGCGTGTGTGGAGGTTAGGCGCGTGTGTGTACGAGAGAGAGAGAGAGAAGGAGAGAGAGAGAGAGAGGCCACCTGTGTTGAGGGGTCATATTTGGCTGTTGTCCTCATGGCCCTTGTGTTGCTGCCATGGCTCAACTCTGTCAACGCAAAACACCCAAATGTCTACGGAGAGAGAGGGAGAGGGAGAGATAGAGAGAAAGAGAAAGAGGGAGAGAGAGCGAGCGAGAGAGAGAGGGAGGGGGGGAGAGAGAGGGCGAGAGAGAGAAAGAGACATGAACAGGTGCAAACAGAAGGCCAACTATGTCAGTTAGATATGAAGCTGCCCTCCTATCCTGCCTTTGTTAAAACAGACCAGCGCTGCATCATCAATGCCCTTCTCAAACTGTCACGTACAGCTCTGGCAAAAGTCATTTCATTCCAACACTAAGTGTAAGGTTTCTGGTGAGTGTGTCAAATGGGAATGCTAGATAAAACTAGACCAATATGGCCAAAGGGCATATTTGCATGAGATCTTTGAACTGAAGTAACATAACAGCAAAGACATTAATAACCCCTAAGGTCCATGTAGATTTCCATGGGTTTGCAAACCCTAGAGCAGGGGTTTGGAACTTCGGTCCTCCAGGGTTTCCATGGTTACCTGCTCCAGCACAGCTGATTCTAATGAAGGGTCGTTATCAGGCTTCCACAGAGCTTGATAACGACTCTTCATTAGAAACAGGGTTTGACACCCCTGCTCTAGAGCATGTTTAAGTCAAAGACTGTGTTTGTTCCTAAGTGTAGACGTGTGTGTGTGTGTGTGTGTGTGTGTGTGTGTGTGTGTGTGTGTGTGTGTGTGTGTGTGTGTGTGTGTCTGTCCATATCTGTATATCTGTGTATGTCTGTCTGTGTGTGTATGTGTGTGTGTGTGTGTGTGTATGTGTGTATCTCTGTGTATCTGTGTGTGTGTGTGTGTGTGTATATATATATATCTGTGTGTGTGTGTGTGTGTGTGTGTGTCATGTCAATGTGAAGTTACATTACCATCATGTCTTCTGTGTTCTGAACAAATGAGTTATGTCTCTGGGATCCTGAGTTGGCAACTGTGGAGCCGAACATCTGAACGCATCAGAACACAGATACAGAACGCATCAGAACAGATATACAGAACGCATCAGAACACAGACACAGAACGCATCAGAACACAGTTACAGAATGCAGCAGAACAGATACAGAACGCATCAGAACACAGATACAGAACGCATCAGAACAGATACAGAACGCAGCAGAACAGGAAGGAACGGAACTGGAACAGGGCAGATTAGAACAGAACACAACAACGCCATCACTTTGGTGAACGGCCTTGACGACCCCCATCTGAACTGGATCCAGGAAGTCGACCAGTCAACCCTTCTGACAACAGTCAGCGGTTCGTTTGTATTTAATACACCCTAACTTAGTACCCTAAGTCCATATTATGAGACGTCTCACTAGTGTAAACACGGTTTATACACCCTAACTTAGTACCCTAAGTCCATATTATGTGACGAGTCACTAGTGTAAACACGGTTTATACACCCTAACTTAGTACCCTAAACCCATATTATGTGACGAGTCACTAGTGTAAACACGGTTTATACACCCTAACTTAGTACCCTAAACCCATATAATGTGACGAGTCACTAGTGTAAACTCACCCCCTTGTTAAGGAAGTACTTGGCTCCCACTGACCAATCGTAGCTCCCCAGACAGTCGTTTAGAACCACCGTCTTCCAGGGGTTCTGCATGATGTCATCGCGCGTCAGGAAGTCGTACCGGAACAGCTGTTTGACCCGACGGAACGTCAGCTCGCGCATGGTCTCCAAGGAAACGTCCTCCCCAGGCTGGCGGGCGAACAGCGGGTCGTTCTCCAGCGTGGCGTAGACGTGTCGCTGCAGAGAGACATGGCGCCGACGGGGGGGGGGGGGGGGGGTTAAAGGTCACGCTCATAACTGGAGGTGTTGTCATCGGAGGGCCACCGATTCGTTATCAAACCGACAGCTTCTTGGATGCGGCTATTCAATCAAATCTTCTTTATAAAAATGACAGACAGGTTTGTTTAAGAATGGAGAATCTACATTGGAGGAATATGTCCCGTGTATAATCAAACCTACATCTCTCTTTCCATGTTTAGTTTAGTTAGTTGTGACATGCGTGACAAAGTTTGATGTGCGCATGTGTGGTTACCGTGCGGTTGTTGTGCTGCTGTTTCATAGCTTTACCTTGAACGCCATTACATCCTCTCCCTCCATGAACAGAACCATGTTCTTCCAGTTGAAGGAGGCTCTCTTCCTGTACAGATCCAGAGGGCCGCTGGGCAGGTCCGCAAGGCCGTGGTCCGTTACATCTGGCCTCTCTCCTTGCTCCGTCTTGGCGTCCACGTAGTCAACAGGGACACTCATGTCGCGTAAGGCACTTGATTCTTCCGGAGAAATGCGATTCTACCGAGCTGAGGACAAGAAAACAATTATTACTGCAAAAGTCCTTTCTAACACGAAGTAAAAGAGAGGGGGGAAAGGGAGGGAGAGAGAGAGAGAAAGAGATAGAGAGGGAGGGAGAGGGGGGGTGGAGGGCAAAGACTTTTGTTACGTACGAACTATTATCACAACGATCAAAGTTCAATTTTCTTTCACTTCTGATAACCAACCATTGCGTCATGCCGTAACTTCTTATATTGTCCAGAAAATACAAATGTCACCCAATGTGAATAACTAGATGAGTTAAAGCGTGTTTACTAACTGTACAATGCATCGTCTGGGCTGGAACTGGAACTAAGTTTGATTCCAGCGCCTCAAGACATAGGCTAGTGCAGCTACGTAACCTAGAGAAAACATCGCCATTTTTAAATATACGTTTTATGAATCAGTTCGAAACGAACGTATGGTTCACGTTTTCACGTAAGAAGTATCCTTTGAATAATTTGGATACATGACACATGTAAAACAATAAACCGTTGATCTCGCTACTCACCCGCTGTCCGCTGGACCCGGAGAGATCTACTAGCTCGTGATGCTAAATGACGCATGCTTTGTGCGACGGATTTGTTGTGGATATCACAAAATATTTTTTTTTTCATCCAGTGTTCCTCTATAAAATATAGGGTTTCACTAAGCATTCAAAATTGACTAAGACGCGTTCGCATCCCCGTGCAAATCATATGTTCTTTATTTCGCATGCAATCTGCCACAACAAAAATCATTTTCTTCCACCCGGACGACCGGAAAGAGATCAAAGTTAGTGGGTGACATCTGCTTCGCTACACCTGCCTTGATTGAATGAGGTTTCACAGAAAGTAGCTTCTGTTTTGGTCCTATCCACGCATATAATTAATATAATCGAAGTGCAAATATTTGGTTTTTATTTGGAAACACATTCCCACAAAACTGCAGTTTAACGGTGAGTATGGCATCGTGTTACCCCATGTCACTAATTCGATAGGCCGACGACAGAGTGTATTTTGATAGGTTAGATGTAGCGTAGCGATTAGCGGCTAGCACAACAAATGCTACTTCCAATACTTGTATATTACTCACTTGATTGAAGGCATTTGCTTCGTCCGTGAGCATTGTAAGTGAGATAAGGTAGCTAAATTATTTGTGTGTTCATAGTTGAGGGTTAGCGACTACATAGCACGTTCAATTTGACGAAGCAAGCTTGTTAGCCAGCTAACATTAGCGGGTTCCGTGTATTTCCTGGAGTGAACACTAGCAAATGGGTGATTCTGAAACACATGCGAATGAAACTTAAAGGTCCGATTTTCACTGTCATTCGCGAACAATAGCAATGTACCTACTACTGAATGAACTTCATGCTACGTGAAGGGGATGTTTTTATACAACGTTCATTCGGTGTAATCGGTGCTTTTCTTCCTGAGTGTACATTCAGGAAATATTCTGTGCCCTCTAAAACCGAGGTAGATAAATGCACATGCCGAAATGGCACAGATAGGAACCTATTAGCGCTAGCTAGCTGAACGGCGACCTATCGTTTCCAGCCGTTTGGTGCACCAGAAGTGGCTGTTTCTAATAAGCGTTTGCTTTTTCATCGCTAAGAGACGCATCAGTAAACAAGCTATAATGCTAGCAAGCTAATGCCAGCTTGATAACGGTCGCTGCAGTTGCATGTCTTTGGCAACTGACGAGGATGCTAGCAATTAGTAATAGACTGTAGTCAGTTACATTTGCTACTGAATAGTTGAATTCGGAGATAAATTGACACACAACAACCTATAACCGGATTCTCAATTAAAGCTAACATGTCTTTCTACATCCCGATATTGAAATTGTGAACCGATATTGAAACTGAGAACCAGCTCTTCCGTTCCTCCTCGTCTTATGCTGTGCTCCGTTTCCTAGGCGACGAGCTGGCGCAGGTCGTGGGGTGCACGTGGACCATGAGAGACAGCGGAGGTAGCCTTGCACAAAACCGTTGGCAGGGCGAACTCGGTTTGACCGTGGGCCAGGAGGACAGCGGGGGTGGGGGTCTCCCTGGGGAACGTCTCATGGATCCAGCCACCTCTCACCACGTCCCCAGCCCCATGCACCTGAAACTGGGGCAGAAGGAGAGGGTGTGGGGGGGGGAGTTTATGGAGCAGGAGGAAATTGACGAGGACGGGGAGGAGGAGGAGGAAGAGGAGAACGAAGGAGACATGGAGGAAGCGGAGGAGGAGGAAGAGGAGGAGGGAGAGATTGATTTCGAAGGTGACGGATGGGACGAGGAGGATGAGGATGAAGAAGAGGAGGCGGAGTTGGAATACGAGGTCCCACACAGGCTTCCTTCGTCGATACCTGACCATCCCCAACACCACCTCCATCACCACCATCATCATCACCACCACCACCACCAGCAGCAGCTGCAGCTCCTGCGAGGAGCCCCGCCCCCAAACCCGGAGACATACGACCACCAGGCCGAGCACGAAGCAGGGGACTCGCCTAGGTTCCTCCCCCGTTCTAGGCTCAATGGGTTCAGGCAGCGCAGGCTGAGGCGCTGGCTGAAGCTCAGGGCCCACGGGGGTCTAGGGACCCGGTTGACGCACCACTGGAGGACCTGGCGCCAGAGGGCCCAGTGGGTAGGGACGTTGGGGCATCGCAGGGCAAGGCGCTGGAGTCGCTACGGCGTGTACGCCAACCGGCAGAGGAGGAGCGGGCAACTGAGGAGAGCCAGGTCCCCACTGTCGGACGCAGACAGACT
>BROE01000023.1:9613805-9631008 GCA_036571765.1 Plecoglossus altivelis | reverse complement strand
CTCCCTCCCTCCCTTTATCCCTCTCTCCCTCTCCCTCCCTTTCTCCCTGCCTCCCTCCATGGACCCAGACGAGCGGTTGAATGGCTACTCGGACTACCAGAGCAGCCAGGAGAGCATGGCTGAGCGAGGGGTGAGGAGGGAGGCAGAGGCCTCGCACCTGGTTGCCAGGGACAAACCAGCTGAGGTGGCCCTCACGGAGGAGCACATGAGCTGCGTCACAGGTAGTCAGGAAGCTGGGATGATGTCACACTGGCGGTGGGATGATGTCACACTGGCGGTGTGATGATGTCACGCTGGCGGTGGGAGGATGTCACACTGGATCTGTGTTGATGTCAGACTGTGTGATGATGTCACACTGGATCGTGTTGATGTCACACTTCATCTGTGATGATGTCATCTTTCAGGGATCCTGGATGAGTCTCTCCAGCAGTACGGCAGTCTGATCCCCATCCACGTAGATGACATCGTGGACAAGCTGCAGGATGTCTTCAACGAGAGCTTCTCCCAGCCTCACAGGTCTCACACAAGCACACATACACGCACTCACACACATGCACACACACACTCATGCACACACACATACACATTCCAACACACAAACATGCGGCTTGAAAAGATTTTTTCTCTGTAAGCTTTCCCTGATAATAAAGGATTAATAATATTTTACAAACTACTCTCTCCCCCACTCCCTCTCTCTTGCTCACACTCTCTCTCACTCCTTCTCTCCTTCTCTCTCCCTCTGTCTCTCTCTCCCTCTGTCTCTCTCTCCTTCTCTTTCCTCCACTCTCTCTCCTTCGCTCTCCATCTGTCTCTCTTTACCTCTCTCTTTCCTCCTCTCTCTCCCCTTCTCTCTTTCTCTGTCTCTATTTGTCTCTCTCTCTCTCTCTCTCTCTCTCTCTCTCCTTCTCTGTCTGTCTGTTTGTCTCTCTCCCTCCCTCCACAGGAAAACAGTGGTGCAACACCTTATTCAGTCCTACCAGCGGTCGTCGGGCACGGCCATGGTCCGAGGGTTCCGCGTGAACTACAAGCGTCACGTCTTGACCATGGATGACCTCAGCACGCTGTACGGCCAGAACTGGCTTAACGACCAGGTGTGGGCGCAGGAAGGACCCGTTACAACAGCCACACGCTCCTGCATCGCCTCTCACAAAGAGATTGACGTCGTTGCGAAATGACGGATATCTTTGGGAGCAGATGGGCTGTGTGACGATGCTGACTCACTTTTCACCAACGCACTTCCTTTCCCAAGCAGTGCTGACCCAGTCTCTGTTGTTTGCCCACAGGTCATGAACATGTACGGAGACCTCGTCATGGATTACGTACCCGAGAAGGTAATATTTATCAAGACAGTTCATTGACTAGATTCGTATTAAACTATATGTTGAGGGGGAAAAAAGGTCACTGTTGAACAGTATTCATTTAGCAGACACTTCAATACAAAGCAGCGTTACAGGGTCAAATCTGAATGGTTAGCTGCTGACAGACCAATCAGATTCTCTAACCGTTAAGCTATGCTCACCCTCTGTCCAGTTACCCCCCAAACTGTCCAGCATTCATCCTAACCAGCGTGTCAATCTCAGATTAGCAAACTGTCTTTGTTCTCCTTCTCCAGGTCCATTTCTTTAACAAACTGTTTCTGTCCTTCTCCAGGTCCATTTCTTTAACAGCTTCTTCTATGACAAGCTGAGGACGAAAGGCTACGATGGAGTCAAAAGATGGACGAAAAACGTACACAAGGCGCCATGATTGCTAGCTAGCTACAAATGCTGTGGGGGTGGGGGTGTGTGGGTGGGGGTGGGGGGTGTGGGGGTGTGGGTGGGTGGGTGTGACAGACAGGACAAACCCAACACTCCCTTTGTACATCTCTCTCCCTCCATCTCTGCCTCCCTCCATCATTCTCCTCTGCCATCTTTCTCTGCCTCTCTCTCCATCCATCTCCCTCTCCATCCATCTCCCTCTCCACCCATCTCTCTCTCTCCATCTCCCTCTCCATCCATCTCTCTCCATCCATCTCTCTCCATCCATCTCACCGCCCCAAAAACGGTTCATACACACTATGGTCCCTTTACGGGTCCCCCTTTTTCAGGCCCCAAACAACGTCAAATACTAACCCTTGTACGGTCCGATTGCTAGGGCCGAAAACGTCCCATCGTAAAACGGCGTTATAGACATTACCGTAATTTTAATCCCAAAAACGTCATAGCTAACCCCTATACGGTATTTTGTTATAAAAAAAAACTTTATACTAAACCGCCTATTTTGAACGGTATTTTTTTTAGCAAAAACGTCCATAACAACCGCCGTCTGTTGAAAAGAAGTTATTTTTCAATGAAAAACCCGTATTACTTAAAAATCCTGTACGTATTTCAGCTTCGCAAAAACCGTCATATAGATACCCACGTGATTGCACATGCAACTTTTGGGCCGTTACGCTGTGCCCGTCTTTTTTTGATTAGAAAATAAACGTCCCTTTCTATACTAGAAGGCCCAAGAACCGTTCCAGTCAGATTAAGATCAATATAACCCTGACTCCCTTTTAAGTGTGTTATTTTTCCATGTTGAAAACGGGTCCAATACTAACTTAAACGTTATTTTCCATGCTCAAAAACGAAAACGTCCCCATAACCCACCCTGTCCGCTGAGGCCTACGTCGGGCGGATTTGGTTTGTCGCAGCCCACCACCGCTCCTCCATAGTATCTCCGGTTATCTTCCACCGCCTGTTGTTTGTTAGGTACGGGCAAAAGTCGTCTTTTCCGTTCTTATCTATCCATAACATCCACATCTTCTATCCATCTCTCTCTCTATCCATCTCTCTATCCATCTCCCTCTCTATCCATCTCCCTCTCCACCCATCTCTCTCTCCATCTCCCTCTCCATCCATCTCTCTCCATCCATCTCTCTCCATCCATCTCCCTCTCTATCCATCTCCCTCTCTATCCATCTCCCTCTCTATCCATCTCCCTCTCTATCCATCTCCCTCTCCATGTCTTCCAGGTGGACATCTTCCAGAAGGATCTCCTTTTGATCCCCATCCACCTGGAGGTCCACTGGTCTCTGGTGAGCGTGGACATTCCCAAGAGGGCCATCACCTACTTTGACTCTCAAAGGACACTAAACCGTCGCTGTCCGAAGGTGAGCACGTCTCCCTTGGGTCTCTCTGTGATACCAGCCTGGTGCTGTCTCTCTCCGAAGAGACCAGATCACGTCACAGTGTGATGGTGTTCTTCCTGTGGCGTAGGAACGCCAGGTAGACGTGTGTGTGTGCGTGCGTGCGTGCGTGTGTTTAAAAGCAGCTTTGCTGTTCTCTCTCTCAGCACATCTCAAAGTACCTCCAAGCCGAGGCGGTGAAGAAGGACCAGCCAAACTTCCTCGCTGGGTGGAAAGGCTATTTTAAAATGGTGAGTCTGTCGGCCTTAACAAGACACCCACCTGTGTGTGTGTGTGTGTGTGTGTGTGTGTGTTTCCTGGCTGATGTCTTGCTCTGTGATTGTGTGTTTTCAGAATGTGGGCCGTCAGAACAACGACAGTGACTGCGGAGCGTTCGTCCTGCAGGTGCGTCTCACACACACGCTGCTCACATTTCCATGTCGTCTTATTCAACCTGATATGGTTAACATCTATCTTATGTCTTCTCTCCTCCTTTTGTCTGTTTACTTCTTTCTCCATCTCTCCATCTCTCCCCCTCTCTCTGTCTCTCCCTTTCGCTCCATCTCTCCATCTCTCCCCCTCTCTCTGTCTCTCTCTATCTCTCCATCTCTCTCTCTCTCTCTCTCTCTCTGTCTCTCCCTCTCGCTCCATCTCTCCCTCTCTCTTTCTCCATCTCTCTCTCTCTGTCTCTCCCCCCCTCCCTCTCTCTCCCCCCTCTCTGTGTCTCTACTGTCTCACCTGGTTCAGTACTGCAAGACCTTGGCCCTGGGGCAGCCATTTAGCTTTGGCCAACAGGACATGCCCAGACTCAGGAGGCAAATGTACAAGGAACTGTGTCACTGTAAGCTCTCTCTGTGACGCCTGGCCGTGACCCCTGACCCCTGGCTGTCACACCCTCCCTCCCGTCCTCTCCCTCCGGGCAGGCGAGACGACGGGGGAAGGAAGGGGACTGTAAGATGGACGCGCAAGTGAGCGACTTAAGAGAAAAGAAAAAGAGAAACTTTTTTTAGAACAACTTTTTCTCCTCTGAAGACATCCAGGGATGGAACATGTGGAGGGAGGGAGGGAGGCTGGGAGGGAGGGGGGGAGGTTGGGAGGGAGGGGGGGAGGTTGGGAGGGAGGGGGGGAGGTTGGGAGGGAGGCCCTCTCTCCCTTTGTGCGTTATTGTTTTTTGTTTTAGTTTTTTTTGCCCTTTTTAACTTTTTTCTCTCTCTCTCTTTCCCTGTTTTTATTTACATGTTTATGGTTATTTCGTTGTGGTTGACAGAGGCCAACTCTCCAACTCTTTTGCTCTGAGAGTTGCTACGGTGACACATTGAAAAAAAAAGTGTATTTGAACTTGGGAGGGAGGGAAGGGTTTCTCTTGTCTCTCTCTCTCTACCACTCTATCGTTCTTTCTCTCATTTTCTCCTTTTCGCTCCCTCCTCTCTCCCCCTTTTCTCTCCTCCCTTTCTCTCTTTCTCTTTCTCTCTCGCAACTGACTATCATCCCTAACCCAACCCAAACTGAAGAACTCCACTTCATTTTTCTCGTTTTTCCTCTTTGTCAGTAAACGTGTTGCTATGCTTATCGTTGGAAAAAAATATATAACGGTGTTTATGGAGGGACACAGTTTATTGTTTCATATTTTTGAGTAAAAATAAAATGATAATCCTTACCAAGTTCACAGTCACCACGTCGGACCATGTCAGCCTCGGAAATACATCAGTGTTGTTCCAACCTAGGTTATTATACTTTTTTTGTAACAAAAGCGATCTTGTTTATAGGTATGTGTTTTTTCCGTTGTATTCTTTTTTTGTTTTATTATTTTTCTCAAACGGGCGTTGACGGAACATACTGACTGTTTTATAACTTCTAAAACGCATTATGGTTGCAAAGAATAAACAAGTTACATGGCAAGGGTGAGATGGAAAGTTGAATATTTATTTTCTCAAAATAACGGACACAAACAACGTCATCCTAGCTTCTGATTATTAAATTCTATCGTCAACATAATGTCCTAGTAGAACCGGACATTTTTGCCATTCATGAAGACGGTTAACTGTTCAACAATGATTTTGCTAACAGTGACATTTGAACAACGCTCACTTTGTGAACGCTAGCGGTTGAACTGTCATGATAGCGGCTGTAGGTTTAGTTTATCCACGGCCAGATATGAATTGTAAGTAGGAAAAATCGTCCCAAAAATCTAATGGGTGATAAAACTATGATAAACTGTCGCTGACTGCCCACCTTATTACGTGCAATGTTCTAGTGACTAGTGAAAGCGACACGATGGTACGTCATGAACCTTTGGCTGGTCCTAGAACAGTGTAACGTTTTGTTCAAACACCGCCCGACTTCACGAGAAGACCGGAAAAGGAGACTTGAGAACAGTGTAGTACAGTTCATTGACAAGAAAAAAGGACCAATGAAATGTCACTTTTAGAGCGCGTCAGTCAATGGCTCTATGCCATTGGAAGACTGCACTATATCCCGCCTACTGCCTTCACGTCATTTTTTGACTGTCCCCGCCCACTAAATAAGTGACATACAAGTGAGCCAATGGCAGGTTCCAATGGGCGGGCTCACAGTTGATTGATTTTGTGCTCCTGCAATGACAACGCCAGTTGGAACATCACGTTGGCGTATATAACACATTTCTGCCACATTTTCTTCCTTTGTAATAATGTCGGCTGAATATGAAGATAGGTAAGAAACCGTCATGGGTGAAAACCATTTTTTGTCATGTTTATCGATGCTTGTTGAAGTGATGTTATAACATTGTCGTCGCATGATAGTTTTTTTTATATATATACACGCTTTTGTGTTTCAATTACTTTAAAGGTTTTCAGTTTTGGGTAGCTATTTGGCTAACGTTGGCATACCCGGCTTTTTAGGATATAACACAAACTTTAAGTCTTTCGATACTTAGGAATGCGTCCGTCTACTAAGTTACGAATTCGGTTATTAAACTCGTATCTTGATTTCAAACGGCATGTACACTTTTCCCTTAACGATCCGATCGCGTTTAGTCAGACCGTGAATCCATGCCCGGTGTATAGTACGCACGTGAGTGTCGAAGTTGAGTTCGTGTTAGTCCAAGGCCTTCCATAGTTTGATCTTAAATACCAGATTCATTTATTTTTTACATTTAACGCTACTATTCGTTAACATAGTGAAATGTTATCGTTAAGGCCCGTTAATACAGTGTACTGGCAGTGTATAGAAAGCCTTCCTCTATGGCAGGGGTGGTGAAAATGTGACACGCACATGGTCCTACTCGTAGTCACGGATCAGACAATAGCAGGCCGCAAAATGTACGCGGAACAGTCCCTCATTTGTTCAACCCGTGAAATCTCTAGAGAGGGGGTGTAAAATCATTCAAAGATGTGACCTCGCCCCTTCTACCACTGTTTAGCTTTGTCGTTATGCTTTTCGCTGACGAATCTGTTCTCGAAAATGTTCGCCATGGACGTCAGGCCCTCGCCACGGCCCGCGTTGCTAGCTAACGGTGGCTAGCTAATCTCACGTAGTTCATCTGAACGGACGAACATCCCATATTATTTTGGGGTTCATTTGCGTCAGGTCAGGATTCATAAGTAATATAATGTCGAAAGTGATCGTTTTTTGCGCGTTTTACGTGAGAACGCCTTTTAGTTGAACACCGGTTTTGGAGCCGTGGGAAACGACCATCTTGAATGTCGGAAATAGAAATGGCGGCCGAGAAGCCAGTGGCGTTCCCGGTATACCGGAAAATGTCACCCACCCAGATTAGACATGCTGATGGCGCCATGCGTTGCCAAGTACGCTGTCATCTCGTCGTGATTTTGAGATATTAAAAAACGTTTACGTAATTTAAATTAAGGGTAGATGGAACTGTTGATTTGATACCGAAAAATGTTTGCAAAAGTGTATAATGGCACGTTGATGCGCCGTGATGTTCACATACTAGTCTCGACTCTTTCTTCAGTCCCAGAGACAATGGCCCTGAAGGCATGGAGCCGGATGGTATCATCGAGGTGAGATAATGACTTCAGAAGCGTCTTATTACTGTCTTAACTTCCTTAATTGGATCCGGATAGCGACTTTACATGGAGTTAAAACGCTCACGCTAAACCGTTCAGATTGCATTATTAACTAAGGGCGGCAAATCGTCAAAGTGCTCGTTATCTAATACCGTCTTCTCCCCACCTCTCTCTGCACAGAGTAACTGGAGCCAGATCGTGGACAGCTTCGATGAGATGAGCTTGCATGAAACTCTCCTCAGAGGAATCTATGCTTATGGTTTTGAGAAGCCATCTGCCATTCAGCAGAGAGCTATCCTCCCTTGTATCAAGGGTGAGTAAGGACATGACTGCTTGGCGTGTGGGTGCGAGGTCGTTTGTGAAGCCACGGGTCCTTTGGGGTTTGTGTGGCCAACTCGGACTAAATGTCAGTTGAACTTGAACCAAGTATTAGGACTTGGTGGTAGTTTCTTTAATATTCTAGTTTAAGTTTAGATTAGTTTGTTTTCCGCCTTTTTTGTCATGCAAATAGCGAAGAGTTTAGATAACTGATGATCCCCCCTGTCACTGGGCAAGGCAGTGTCCTCTCATGGCACTGAGTCTTATATCTGTCAGGGGAAGAGAGAACCAGCCCATGTTCATCCCAGTCATCTCTGCTCAGTGAGGTTAAAGGCTGGTTCATGCAATGGGCACAACACTCTGAACACTTGTGGAGATGTAGTTTAGTGTTCAGGTTAGAAAAGCAGCAGTGTGTAATATCGGAAGTGTTGAGGTGAAGACGACTAGAATGGTGGCAGCTATCGTACCACCCAAAACGGCACTCAAGGGTCATCGTTTTCTGTGTGTGGTTTCAAAGTCATGTCTAACCCTCCTGAATTATGCTCTTATCTCTTCCTGTCGCCTCCCTCCTGACTCCTCCTCTCTCCCATCTCCCCTGACTCCTCCCCTCTCCCCCTGCATCATTCTCTCCTCCTTCCTCCCCTCCCTCTCCTCCTTAGGTTTCGATGTGATAGCTCAGGCCCAGTCTGGCACAGGGAAGACAGCCACCTTTGCCATCTCCATCCTGCAGCAGATTGATATTGAACTGAAGGGTACGCAGGCCTTGGTCTTGGCCCCTACCAGAGAGTTAGCCCAGCAGGTACTGCTCTAACACACCCAGGACGCCTGTTAACTCATGGTAATATCAATTACCATTCATAGCAATTATGACCTGTTTTAGAACAGGGAAGTGTGGAACTCTGGTCCTCCAGGGCTGCTGTCCTGAAGGGTTTTCAGGCGTTTCCCTGATCCAGCACACCTGATTCTAACGAATGGGTCGTTATCAAAGCGCTGTGGAAGCCTGATAATGACTCTTCATTAGAATCAGGTGTGCTGGAGCAGGGAAACACCGAAAAACCTTCAGGACAGCGACCCTGGAGGACCAGAGTTCCACACCCCTGGTTTAGAGCACCCTAAAGGCATGTGTACTAATCTTAGTCCCCGCCTCCCTACATTATCTTCTAAACCTACATTATCTATTATTCAAAGGCTTTTTGTTGAATGTATCACCATGAATCAGTACGTAGTATGACCTGTAGTTATGCTGGATGATAATGGCAGCATGTGGTGATGTGTCAGAGAGGAGAATTCCTTTCTAATCTTATGATGCATTTCACATGGACAGACTTGTGTGGGGTTTTTTTCTGACTCATAACTTTCGAGTGCCTGTGTATAAACCTATGATCTCCACCATCCCCCCTGTCACTGGGCAAGGCAGTGTCCTCTCATGGCACTGAGTCTTATATCTGTCAGGGGAAGAGAGAACCAGCCCATGTTCATCCCAGTCATCTCTGCTCAGTGAGGTTAAAGGCTGGTTCATGCAATGGGCACAAAACTACTGTTCATGATTTTGGAACCGTCGCTTTTAGAACGTTCTAGAAGATTTGTTCTGCTCTATGCAGACATGAATCCTGCTTAGTTGCCATGGCAAATCATATATCATTGTTCCGTTTTTACATCTCAGACTACCAACTCATCAGACTTGACTCAGTGAGGATAAAGGCTGGTTCATGCAATGGGCACAAAACCACTGTTCATGATTTTGGAACTGTTTCGCTTTTAGAACGTTCTAGAAGATTTGTTCTGCTCTATGCAGACATGAATCCTGCTTAGTTGCCATGGCAAATCATATATCATTGTTCCGTTTTTACATCTCAGACTACCAACTCATCAGACTTGACCCTTCACGACCCCACCTGTGCTAACCAAAGCGTTAACTAACACATCGTTCTGTCTGCCTGCCTGGTTCATCATCTAGTTACCTGCCAAACCATCTAATGACTAGACTCAGGTGTGCAGGTTAGACAGAACCGACACGCAGGCAGTTCTCCAGAAGCCGTGTTTGCGGGCCCCTTGTTCTGGAGGCCCCTGAGCCGTCCCGTCCTGACCCCAGCTCCTCCCGTCTGTCCTCAGATCCAGAAGGTGATCCTGGCCCTGGGGGACTACATGGGCGCATCATGTCACGCCTGCATTGGAGGCACCAACGTCCGCAGTGAACAGTCCAAGCTCCAGGCGGAAGCTCCTCACATAGTGGTGGGAACCCCTGGTCGTGTGTTCGACATGCTCAACCGCAAGTTCCTCTGTAAGTTCCCTTCCTCAAAGCTCTTCAGTGGATCATTTTCACAAGTTAAGCATGACACCTATGTTGTTGTCGGGCCCAGCTGTATAATGATGATATTCATGCGTGTCAACTGACTCCGGAACCCCCTGAGTGTTCCGGGCTGCTGGTTCAACGTTCTGTTGGCTGGTGTGTTCCGGAACCCAGGGACCTGGAACCCATGATCAGATTCCAATCTGGCTGAATACAGCAGAACGTAATAACTAATATGGTGACTCCAGTATAGGATGAGGAGCTTTGACAAGTGTCTTCCATTCCAAGCCATCATGTTGGCGCTGAATTTGGTTCAGATTCAGTTATAATTTTCAGTAGCTAACTTCCTGTTCTTTCCCAGCTGCCAGACACATCAAGATGTTTGTCCTGGATGAGGCTGATGAGATGTTGAGCCGAGGCTTCAAGGACCAGATCTACGAGATCTTTCAGAAGCTGGGCCCCAACACGCAGGTAAGAGCCAAAATGGCCGCTGGCGCTCGCAGCCGCTTGTGAACAGGCCCCAAGTTCCCTCTCCTCCCAGCTCTGCTGTGCTGTTGGAGGACTGATGTTCTTTGGCAGAGAAGCGATCTGCTCTCCACAGTGAACGGGCTCCCAGTCCCTCTTCACTACTAAATAGCAGATTACACATTATCCTGGCTGATCCATTTGTAGAGTTACATAAAAGATGGCAATTTGCTCAAAAAATCTGAAGAGGTCTTTTGTAACACTGCCCTTCCTGGTCCACTACAGTCCCTTAAACACTCTTGTACTCTTGAACGTCCCTCTTCTGGATGTGCCTTAACCTGCGATTCCCCCCTCCCTCCACCAGGTGGTGCTGCTGTCAGCCACCATGCCGTCAGACGTGCTGGAAGTCACCAAGAAGTTCATGCGCGAGCCGATCCGCATCCTGGTGAAGAAGGAGGAGCTGACCTTGGAGGGGATCAGGCAGTTCTACGTCAACGTAGAGAAGGAGGTGAACACTCGCTGATGACACACGAACGAACTCCTCTTGGAGTTCAGACTCCTCTTTCCTGAGGGGAGGAGGAGGACAAACATCTTGATGTGTCTGGCAGCTGGGAAAGAACAGGAAGTTAGCTACTGAAAATTCTAAACGAATCTGAACCAAATTCAGCGCCAACAAGATGGCTCCTTCCATCAGGAAGGAGGAGGAGCCTGTTTAGTGATGAGCACCCATGCGTGTCAACTGATCCCAGTGTTCCATGCGGTTGCCGGGACGACGGTTTTGGCGTTCTGCTAGTCGGCGTTCTGGCACTGCAGGATTCTGGCGTGTGATCTGACGTCATGAGGCTGAAAACAGATGATTGGTCAGATCTGTTGGCATGGTAGCCAATGGGGGGGGGGGGGAGGAGGAGGAGAGGTCTCCTCTGAAGTCTTAATGTCAAGTTAGTCACCGGCAAGCATCTTTCATCTGTCTCCTTGCCTTAAACAGGGATCTCATTCCCTGTAGCTGAAGGGCTTGCATGCCTATTGGTTGGCCATCCAGCACACCTGATTCTAATTGGTTGGCCGTCTAGTACAGCTGATTCTAATTGGCTGGTTGATCAGGCAACTGGTGTTTGAATCAAGTCGAGTGTGTCTGGAGCAGAAACCATCTGGCAGGTAGCTCTTCAGGAACATCCCTGCCTCCTGTTTATTCTCCACCTGGGAAGCGATGGTGACCTCTGACCTCTCTGTGCTTTTCACCAGGAGTGGAAACTGGACACGCTGTGTGACCTGTACGAGACTCTGACCATCACTCAGGCTGTCATCTTCATCAACACCAGGAGGAAGGTGGACTGGCTGACTGAGAAGATGCACGCCCGTGACTTCACCGTCTCCGCCCTGGTAAGACTCCGCCCCTGGGGGCCTGGGGGGAGGGGCTAGAACCCTCAGGCTAAATGACAGTTGAACTTGTTCCAAGACTTGCATCTAATCTTGTTATTCTGGTTAAGTTGGTTAGTTGGCCTTTTCACCTTTTGTAACCTAGATATCTAACATTTTGGATGGTAACTACTGATCCCCCCCCTGTCACTGGGCAAGGCAGTGTCCTCTCATGGCACTGAGTCTTATATCTGTCAGGGGAAGAGAGAACCAACCCATGTTCATCCCAGTCATCTCTGCTCAGTGAGGTTAAAGGCTGGTTCATGCAATGGGCACATTGGCAACTCAACACTCCTAATGTGTGATTGGCTGGAGTGGGCATTCAGACCGGAGGGGGCTCTTGTAGCATCAAAGGCTGCCGTTCGGCTTGTTTGATTGGTCTGTGTCGTGGTGGGTGTGGTCTAACTCTGACTCATTCCATTCCCTGGTGTTTCCTTAACTGCGGGAACAACAGACTGTGGCCAGGAAACTGGCTTTTCTTGCCATGAGTCATGAGCCACACATGTGACCCCCACACACCCTGAATGTGCTCCTGTTAACTGACATACCTTCATTATTTGTGGTTGTGGTTATGTTCCTAACTTGTAGTGAAACTGCTACTGTTACTCGTGTTGCCTAGGAACGGAACGCGTCCTAAACACTGAAGCCAAAGTTATTTATTTTCGTTTTAGTTTTGGATGCTCTTGTCTTTCATTGTAGTTTAGTTTTTTTATTGTAGTTTATTTTTTTAGAAGAGGTGCCTGTGAAACAACATACAAGCATCAGAAATGCGGTTCTAAATGATCTGTCTGTTTGTGGAACCGTGTCTGACAGCCAGTGTTGCAGAAGCAACCATCTCAGCTGGTTGGAACAGCAGGTTCCACGTCTTGTCTGATGGTTCTGGTTCTTCACGTTCTCCCATGTTCTAATTGTGTGTTCCAGCACGGAGACATGGACCAGAAGGAGAGGGACTTGATCATGAGAGAGTTCCGCTCTGGATCGAGCAGAGTCCTCATCACCACTGACCTACTGGTAGGTACACCAAGTGCATGCTGGGAAATGTAGTTCTCCACCCGCGCGCACCCCGCCTCTCTAAGGGGTCAAAGTTCCCTCTCCTCCCAGCTCTGCTGTGCTGTTGGAGGACTGATGTTCTTTGGCAGAGAAGCGATCTGCTCTCCACAGTGAACGGGCTCCCAGTCCCTCTTCACTACTAAATAGCAGATTACACATCAGAATACCTAACAAACTCTCTCTTGACTCGTTGATAATCTGGGTTTTCCTCGGTACTCTGCTGTTGCATCAGTCCTGGACTTTGACCGTCTGGTTTTGAAAGTTCTCTTTTCCTTTTTTCCTTATATGGTCATGTAACAAGTTGTGCAATGTAGTCCTGGTGGCTTTGGCCCCATGATGGCAGTGAGGCAACTAGGAAGTGATGCGTGCTGTGAGTGAACTTTAACCTCTGTCTCTCTCTCCCCTCCAGGCTAGAGGTATTGATGTCCAGCAAGTGTCCCTGGTCATCAACTATGACCTGCCCACCAACAGGGAGAACTACATCCACAGGTGAGACTACATCTCCCAGCATGCAGCTTGGTTTAGTGGATCTTACAGGCGACCCTACAATTACTTTGTTGTTTAGATTTCCTACAGTTTCCCTCACATCTAGCTGGATAAATGTCATGTTACTGTGATTAAACCAGCTAGAGGCCTTAATAGACGCAACATTTGCATATGAACACCCACCGGATCGAAGATAACCCCTCCCCCTTCTGTCTCTTTCCCCCCCCAGGATTGGTCGAGGCGGTCGTTTCGGCAGGAAGGGCGTGGCCATCAACATGGTGACGGAAGAAGACAAGCGCACCCTGCGTGACATCGAGACCTTCTACAACACCTCGGTGGAGGAGATGCCCATGAACGTGGCTGACCTCATGTAGATGCCTCCTCTACCCCTCTCCACCCCCCACTGGAGCTCCAAGCCTCCAAGCCCCCTGATACCTGCTTCATTTGACCCTCCCCCCTCCCTTTTTTTCACCATTTAATTTGCGACCCTACGTAGGCATGGTTTTAAGATTTCTTCTACATAGTTGGTGGATGTATCTACCTGTCTGCCCCCTACCTGCCCACCCTCCCATCCCCAACCTTTCTCAGAGGTTACAAAAACTAATATTGGCAAAACTCTGTCAGGAAACGACAAACGCTGTTGTTTTCTTATGCTCTATTATTGCAACAGAAAAAGATGACTCCTTGAATTAGGAGTTGTTGTTGTTTTTGTTGTTGTTTGTTCAGACGGACTGTAGTGATTTGGGTCTGTTGGTAGTCATGCATTTAAGAACATTAACCATGGACCTTTTCTGTGCTTCTGAAAGTTACCAGAATAGTTCTTCAAATAAGACAAAGAAAACAGGGGGGGGCGGTCGTTTCGGCAGGAAGGGCGTGGCCATCAACATGGTGACTGAGGATGACAAGCGAACACTCCGGGACATCGAGACCTTCTACAACACCACGGTGGAGGAGATGCCCATGAACGTGGCTGACCTCATGTAGATGCCTCCTCTACCCCTCTCCACCCCCCACTGGAGCTCCAAGCCTCCAAGCCCCCTGATACCTGCTTCATTTGACCCTCCCCCCTCCCTTTTTTTCACCATTTAATTTGCGACCCTACGTAGGCATGGTTTTAAGATTTCTTCTACATAGTTGGTGGATGTATCTACCTGTCTGCCCCCTACCTGCCCACCCTCCCATCCCCAACCTTTCTCAGAGGTTACAAAAACTAATATTGGCAA
The DNA here is from genome assembly GCA_036571765.1 of Plecoglossus altivelis. Classification (NCBI taxonomy): domain Eukaryota; kingdom Metazoa; phylum Chordata; class Actinopteri; order Osmeriformes; family Plecoglossidae; genus Plecoglossus; species Plecoglossus altivelis. The sequence goes on along the minus strand of BROE01000023.1, from coordinate 9,616,605 downwards.
AACTCTGTCAGGAAACGACAAACGCTGTTGTTTTCTTATGCTCTATTATTGCAACAGAAAAAGATGACTCCTTGAATTAGGAGTTGTTGTTGTTTTTGTTGTTGTTTTGTTACAGACGGACTGTAGGGATTTGGGTCTGTTGGTAGTCATGCATTTAAGAACATTAACCATGGACCTTTTCTGTGCTTCTGAAAGTTACCAGAATAGTTCTTCAAATAAGACAAAGAAAACAGGGGGGGGGGGGGGGGGGGGGGGGGGGGGGGGGCAAAAAGAATTAATCCGATACAGATAGATTAGTCTTCAAGAGGGAGTTATGGGGATTTGGACAACTTCAATAAAATTTAAAAAAAATGTATAGAAAATTGATCATGAATGAGTTGTGATGACGTACTCTGTCCCTGGTCCCCGCTGTGTCCAGACTGCTTTCTTGTATAGTCGAAATTTGTGACGTAGCATTTTAAGTTGCGAGAATCTTTTTTTTTTTTTTTTTTTTTTTTTTTTAGGGGAGTGGTACAGCTGAATATTCAAGGTGTAACACGTCTTGATAATCCTGTTCAAATCTTGTCACAGTGTTGACTTTTGCAATGACTAGGTCTTTTATATTTTTATTTCAGGGTTTTTTTTCCAGAACATTTGATTTTGAAAAGGGTGGTGTAACTTTTTTGTAACCTACCTCACAAAAAAAAATACAATTGTTTGAAGGTTCTTGAACACAACAGGACCAAAACTACAGATTTTTGAGTATATAGAGATTATACAGTATGTCTTTTGTTTTTCTGTTGCTTGTTTAAAAAATGCCTGTCATTGGGAGGAATGTGGGGGAAGTTGATGGTCAGTGCTATTTTTTAAATGACTTATTAAAAAAATGTGATGAAATTGTTAACCTTTTTCGAGACAGAAGCCATGTATCAACTTTTCTACATTGGATTCTGTATAGTATTTATTTTAATGGTCTTAAATAAAGGTATTTCTCCTTTTTAACAAGTAAAAAAATATATATATAATGAATGAAACTGGTACTCAAATTTATTTGGTCACTTAATTGACCAAACATTTCAACGACCCCCCCCCCCAAACAAGCTGCATATAGTTGGCCTTCTCGAAAGCGCAAGGGCTTAACCACATGAGGGCGATAGAAAAGATCCCAATTTGCGTTCAAGTCACGCATGTGCATCGCTCTGCTATTACTATGGAAACGGCTGATGTCAGTGAAACCACTGGAGGTAAGATTGTACGGTCCGTCCGTCCGTCTCTTTGGTTAGTGAGAAATAAAACGAAGAAGTCTTGTATGGCTACAAGGATGGTTTATAAGTCTAGACTTCATGAGACTAACCAGAGGTAGTCGTTAGTGAAAACCACAAGGTCATGAACGAGATTCAGACGAAACGAGCAGTTAGGTGGAGTTATATTGACATGAACGGAAGCTACTGATTGGGGGGGAAACCGCCTATTATTTTTGGCCGTCGTTTGGAGACATACCCAACTGACGAGAACAAGTTTTGTATTGTGATGAGTGGGCTGAACTAGTCGGTCTGCAATCTAGTCGGTATCTCAAGATGCACTTCCAATCGCCTTTCTGGCTGACGAGTTTTACAAATGATCTGAACTAGTTTGTCTTGTTTGGGCTGTAATCTTTCAGCTCAAAAGCGTGTACCTGCCAAGCGCTATTAATAGTTGTCAGTCGTGTCAGACACAGGTAGGCTGTGAAGCGCAAATTACAGAGATTTGGTTACTGTCTTGATCTATTGACTGATCAAATATCTGACGGTTGTAAGTGCACTTTCGTTACTGTCCACCAGGGGTCGTCTTCTGTCGCGAAAAAAAAGTACTTTCTTTGGCTTTCTCGCAAGAAGCTATTGCATTGATTTGATTAAGGAGATCCTTTCCTGGTGCAGTTCGTGAGCTCATCTTGGTTACGGTGTGTCTGTCGATACAGACCTCTACATAGACTATTAAAGCACAATCCACTGGTCTGTTTCCTCCTACTTGGTGTGGTCGAACATAACCTCCAAACTAGCCGATTCCCAGCCATGAGTGGGACCAGCGTGTTATACGTTGAACTTTAATAACGCTTGTCCCGAAAGTCTTCTTACTAGACATTAGACATTCCTCGACGCGCACACACACACGCGTTAAGCACGGATTTGCATTTACACACATTGATGCACATGAACACACGCACACTCACGCACACTCACGCACACTCACGCGCACTCACGCGCACTCACGCGCACTCTCCCTCTCCATCTGTCCCATACCTATATAATTCCCCCTCATCCTTCTCTTTCCTTCATTCCATCACCGTCATACCTCTCTCCCTCACCCTCTCTCCCCCCTTCCAGACAACAGACCACCCCCCTCCCCCCTTGATTTGATTAAGGAGATCCTTTCCTGGTGCAGTTCGTGAGCTCATCTTGGTTACGGTGTGTCTGTCGATACAGACCTCTACATAGACTATTAAAGCACAATCCACTGGTCTGTTTCCTCCTACTTGGTGTGGTCGAACATAACCTCCAAACTAGCCGATTCCCAGCCATGAGTGGGACCAGCGTGTTATACGTTGAACTTTAATAACGCTTGTCCCGAAAGTCTTCTTACTAGACATTAGACATTCCTCGACGCGCACACACCACACACGCGTTAAGCACCAGGATTTTGCATTATACACCACAATTGATGCACATGACAAAAAAAACAAAACGCACACTCACAGACACACTCACGCACACACTCACAGCGCAACTCACGCGCACTCAACGCGCACTTCCCTCCCATCATGGTACCGCATAACCTATATAAA
>BROE01000023.1:9578805-9608805 GCA_036571765.1 Plecoglossus altivelis | reverse complement strand
AAAGAGTCTTTCTCCTCTGTCTTTGGTCACTTACACCGACCAAGAACATCTAGTTCAGACGTCTAGCTGATAGACAACCAAACCTGTATCTGTACAGATATCTGTATCAGCTATCTGTCATGCCTGGCAGGTTAGTTCACCTGTGGGTCAACTAATTAGATGAATCAACACACAGGTGAAAGGACTTGCCAAGTGTTAAATATAGTTTACATTGTAATTCATAGACTACTTTCCCTGCGCCCTGATTGGATACATCAGCCTTAAAAGCTTGCTCCTGGAGGGCTTTTTAGTTTATACTCAAGCCTCCATCAGTCATCTTATCCACTAGTTATTGGTTATCAGACATTTGTGTGTGTGTTGGATCAGGTTTGGACAGGGACAGACCAGGGACAGGGACAGAGGGACAGACCCCCCCCCCCAGCTCTCCAGGAACAGGGCTGGGAAGCCTAGAATGAGGTGGCTTGTCTGGATAGATGGGATGCTTTAAGCCATATGTCTGCGACACCTGTTTTTATATCCCCTCTCTTCTCCCTTCAAACAACTGCGGGAGTTATTCACATGCTAAGCAGGGTCGGGATTTGTATAGTACTTTAACGTTACTTTGAACCGTTGTTACACCTAATTATTCTTTCCCTCGATAGAGGAGAATTCCAGACAACCATTCAGATTAAATAGTATACAGTATCTTATCAGTGACTGGCTATTGTACTTGCCCGCGCGAGGAAGGGCATCCCTGAATGACGTCAGGGCTCACGTGAAAAGGCCAAATGAAGTTGGGTGTAAAGGAGAGAAAAAAACCAGCGTGCGCCTTGTAGGTTTGGGAAACATTGCCATTAACAAAGACCTTCCACGGGAGTATAATGAAAGGCGCTATTTGGCCAAACCAACAGACCTTTTCCTCTTTCTCATGGGCCCAAAGTCAGTCACTGCGCTATTGTAAGCGAATCAATACGGCTCATGCAGCCACGTCTTTATAACAGTCGTTTGAAGAGGTCAGACGTCTAGAAACGAGCTCGTTCGCAGACACAACAAAGTGGTAATTCGTTTACCGGACAAATAAATAATGTTGTGGTAGACTGGAATAAGTAGTAAGGAACTTGTTTGAACGCAAGATAATTTGCACTCTGAAGCTTAGCAACAAAAAAAAGAGAGCCTAGGCTAAATAAGACTGTCGAGCGGAATATAAAAAGATTGACACAAACATTGCCATATTTAAGGTGTATGATAAAATGTCATAATCAAAGCTAAGGGGAATGAATGTGTCAACTAAAGCAATACGATGTTTCACCTACACCTTCTAATAACCTCAAATAATGAAAGCCTGAATTATCGCCTAAATAATGTCATTTTTTATTAGCCTATTGCTTTTCTTATTGAAACAGCACACTCACCCTCCCTGCTGTTTTTTCGCATCAACAAGTGCTTCGGCTCGAGATCACCGCACCCCACCTTTAGTCATGCAAATGAGCGAGCGCACGAGGAGCGCTGGGCGGACGGGGATTGGTCCGAACTGCGTTACAATTATCACAAGTGAAAGGAGGAACTTTTTGTCGTCCCACATCTCGCCTCAGTCTGAGTGAATCGCTGTTCTACAAGTGGTTTTTCGTGACTCTCCCGCGAAAGGAAAGATTGATACGCACGTTGACTGAAGGAGTTTGTTTGTTTTTTTTGCAACAAGCAAATAGTCCGGCGATTTCCTATTTCGCTGTCTTTTCCAACTCGAGGTAATGATCGTTTCACACAGATTCGTAATATAACACTTGTGCGTTCGTTTCGGTACTACTGAGTCTTGTTCTGTCCTAATTAGCTAATTCGGTACAGTTGGTGCGTCTAGAATCAGAAGGGATCCGATATAGGAAAACTACAGCCTAAAGTCGCCAGGTGAACGGCGGCAAAGGCTGAGACAGTTTTAGTTTGATTTTTAAAAACGTATTTCTTGAATTTTAAGTGTCACAACTGAGTCGAAGATGTATAGTATGATGGAACATGAGCTGAAGCCTTCTGGCCAACCACAGTCTCACCAGAATTCCCAAGGGATGTCTCCGGTGAACGGCATGGTCGGTTCTCACCCGGGATCCAAATCGGCGTGTCCTGCCGGTGTGGATCCTATGGACAAAGTCAAGCGGCCCATGAACGCCTTCATGGTCTGGTCGCGTGGCCAGCGGCGTAAGATGGCCCAGGAAAACCCAAAGATGCACAACTCTGAGATTAGTAAGAGACTCGGCGCCGAATGGAAACTGCTCACCGACTCTGAGAAAAGACCGTTTATCGACGAAGCTAAACGGCTCCGGGCCGTACACATGAAGGACTACCCCGACTACAAGTACAAGCCCCGCCGTAAGACCAAGCCTCTTCTGAAGAAGGACAACCAGGTGGGGAAGTACCCGCTGTCTGCAGGTAACCTCCTGGCTGCTGCAGCTCAGGGGCAGGGTGGAAGCCCACGGATGGACAGCTACGGGTGGGGTCCCACTGGCGGTTACGCCGGCATGCAGGGCGAGGCCCTTGGATATACCCAGCAGCTCCACCGCTACGACCTATCGGCTCTACAGTACCCTCCGGCAATGACGGCGCAAACGTACATGAACGGCGGCAACTCCTACAGGTGTGTTCCCTAGCTCGTGCACTCCCCCCCCCTCGCTCGCTCTCCCTCCTCTCCCTCCCCCTCCTGTCATTTTTGTGTCCCTGGCAGGTTGTTTAATTAGTCTGGTTGTACATGAAAATCCAGTTTGTATCGGTTTCTTCATCTTGTAGGCCCGTCCTAGGCTGCTGTCGCGCGGTGCGTTCGGTTCCCTGTTCGGTTGAAGTGGAGGAGCAGGTGCACCTATAGAACTTCAGACGCGATTAAATCATTCTGTGAATTCAATGGAAATAGTTCTTGAAGTTTCAAAACAAAGAAAGGTTATTCCCTTTGTATGCGTGCGTGTCACAGATGAGAGATGCATCTTAATCATTGGTTTGGTTTGTTACGCACCAATTTAAAATTATTTATATTTAAATACGACTGAAATGGTCGGAACGGTCCTTTCCACGCGCTGCATAATGCACCTTCTAATTAACCTTTAATTTTCTAATCCAATTCAAATGCGTTTGGCCAATGTGGACATAATTGAGAAGATCCATTATTTCTCACAAAATGTAGCTCAATCAGATGGGAGTTGACCTATTTACCGTTGATTTCTACTTAACTATCATTTTAACAAAGCACATTTTTCTCCTCAGTGTGGACATATGCGTTGTCAAACGTTTAAAACTTTTTTGAATCCAGTTTCGATTCTCAAATTGACGTGAAAAGAATATCTTAAATGCATTTAGTGGATATTTCGAAGCATTTAAATAATTGTGATGAGTCAAATTGCTCATGTCATCAGACACCAATGATTGATGACTGTGGGCTAACACCGTTTTTATCTGTTAATCCTTCAAATAGTTTGTTGCCAAACTGGATTTGGTTTGCTGTTAGAAATGATCGGCTTCAGACTGTGTGCCACTTAACACCAATTTAAGGCCCTTGTTTAATCAACAAAGTTGTTTTAAAGGGAAGGTAGACAGTTTAAAATTAATAATTAATTTCACACAAGGACCTTACCTATCCTGTTGGTTCTGGGCCCAGAATAACCACGACTGAACTGGATAACAACCAGAGAATTAAAGCAAACTTGAAATCATTCATCTATTTATTTATATGTTTTGAATGCCTTTTTAGTGGTTTTGGTGTGAGCATCTTGTGTCGGTGAGCTCGCTGCTATAAAAACATGGTGTGTGGTCCCTTTTTTCTTTCTTTCTTTACCCAGAATGCTCCAGTGCCTTCAGACAAACAACAACTGATAATGCTTCCGTATGCAGGACAAAATATCCACACGTTTCTGGCAGGATATATTTTTAACACTCTTCTACTTCATCAGATACTTCACCCCCACCCTCCTCCTCCTCCTTCCCCCCACAACCCTCCTCACCACCACCACCACCCTCCTCCTCCTCCTCACCACCACCACCCTCCTCCTTCCCCCCAGTCCCACGGTAGCAGGGGCAGTAAGGCTTTAGGTGTGGGTGAACGCAGCTAATGTTTAAGTATCTCTCCCTCCCATCGTGCCAAGATCCTTCAGTTACGTTGGTGGCCTTGCTTGTTGGGACTGGCCCATGTAGTCAGTCAAGGTTTGATTTGTAAACAAGGATTCCATAACCTGTGGCTCTTAGACAGGGAATCCCATGTGTAGCGCATCAAACAACAGAAGAAGTACTCTTTTTTCCCAGAATCCAATTCTCCTTCTATTAGAACAACAGTTCAACTGTCAGTGCATTTACTCGTCTATACGTTTGGGTCACGATTGCTTGTGCTTGAGAAGAAGCAAATCCCTTCGGCTTGTTTGATATTGGCTGTTTTGGCTCGCATGCTGGATCTGATAAGAGGGTATAACAGCGTCTAAACTGCGGTAGCAGGATAGGTATGAACAACACAGATCCCAAAGGAGTCAAACTATTTCCCGCATGAAGACTGTTGTATTGTGCTTTGCTACACCAAAACTTAACAATTTATCTTGACCAGGGAAGGAAATAATTGTCTGTTTCGTAGAATGGAACAGCCCTGTGTGCTTGTCACATGACTAATCTTGTCAGAACATTGATCTATATCAACCTTCTCTCCTCCCCTCCTCAATCTCTTCATCTTTCGGAACCGTCCCGTTCTGATCACGCTCTCTCTCTCTCTCTCCCCCCTCCCCCTCTGTCTTTCTCTCCTTCTCTCTCTCCCCCTCACCTATCCCTGCAAGCCATGTTCTAACAGGCAGTCAGATCCAACCAGCCCAGCCCTGTCATGTCTATGGTGAAGCCAGAACCCGTGTGTCACTCCCCGACGGGGGGGCCCGCCCCCCACAGAGGACCCCTCCAGGGGGACCTGAGGGACATGATCAGTATGTATATCCCAGGGGGGGATGCCAGCGACCCAGCCTCCCAGAGAGGTTACCCTGGCGTCCAGCAACACTACCTGGGAGGAACGATGCCTCTTACACACATCTAGGAAGTAAAGGGACCAAACTAGGGGCCGGGACTGGAACCAACACACATCTGGACTGGGGAACGTAGATGGACCTAGCATGGCCGTGTTCTGATGGGGGGTTGTCCTTCATAGGTAGCCAGGTGTGTGCCAACACAATCACACACACACCATCGCTACTGGTTCCTGAGTTTAATATTAGTATCAGTATTTTTTTTTATTTTTTTATTTTAGTTTAGTTTGTTTTTTGTTTCTATCACCTTATTTTCTGTTCTCTGCTCCACTCTCTACTGCCTCTGACTGGCACCACTGGACCGTCTCTGAAACACTGAATCGTCCCAGTCTTCCTGAAGAGGTTACAAAAGCCTCTTAGACCACCTCCATGCCCCCTGTGTTTATGTACATATTTAGATATCCCCCCCCCTTATGTTTTTGTTTTTAGAAACGTAATGAACTGAATTTATCAGCATCATCAACTTCCGATTTCAGTAGACCCCCCCCCCCCCCCCCACCCTTGTAGAAGTTCCGAACTCCTTCCATCGTTCCGACCGTGATCAGGGTTCTGTCCAGCGTTCCACAATGTTACACATTGTGCGTCCTCTATGCACAGTCCACTGGCGGGCCACCATCCGCCTTTCCTCAGCGCTTTGGGCATCACCAACCGCTCCCAAACTGCCCCCCCCCCACGAGGGGGGAGGGGAGCCGTACAATAGACACCCATGGGATGTGCTTGAGAACCGGGTCAGATCATGGAAACCTGTAGGGGCCAGTGACATACCGATCACATGACCCCACACACCCGACATTGATGCATGCAGTCATACGCACACATACACACCATGCACATGAAGAATTCTGACTGTACAGCCAGTTTGATTGTGTGACTGTAGGCCAGATTGAGGGGAGGGAGGGAGGCAGGGAGGAGGGCAGGGAGGGAGGCAGGGGGAGGGAGGCAGGGAGGCAGGGGGAGGGAGGAGGGGGGTCTTCTGGTTACACTGGATGCTAGATTGAGCGTGAACTTAGTGGCTGGCCAGAGAAGGGGAGGATTTACACAGATGATGTGAAAAGACCAGCATGACTTGAGGTTTTATATATATTTTTTTGTTGTTGTTGTTTTTAAGTACACAGCATTTGGGTGCCATGGTGACAAATGCTCTTGTCGTTTAAAAAAAACACAAAAAAACCACATTAATCCCTGTCACGTAGACGGACAAGACTATTGGACAATCTCAACAGCTCTCTGGATTCGCTGCAACCTCATGTGCTGGCTAGTCCTGGTGGTCCCCCTACCATGGCGGTCTGTCTCCCTACCAGGGCAGTCTGTCTCCCTACCAGGGCAGTCTGTCTCCCTACCAGGGCAGTCTGTCTCCCTACCATGGCGGTCTGTCTCCCTACCAGGGCAGTCTGTCTCCCTACCATGGCAGTCTGTCTCCCTACCATGGCGGTCTGTCTCCCTACCATGGCGGTCTGTCTCCCTACCATGGCGGTCTGTCTCCCTACCATGGCAGTCTGTCTTGCTACCATGGCAGTCTGTCTTGCTACCAGGGCAGTCTGTCTCCCTACCAGGGCAGTCTGCATTGTCAGTCTTCTGGCTGTTGTCTACAGAGGCCTGGTGCTTAGCTAACACTTCCAGCTGCCACACATCCAGCTCTTCAGCAACGCGTTTAACTTTTAGCATTTAAAAAAAAGTCGTTTTTTTTTGTATTCCTTGACTTTACAGTTTTAACATCCTGTCGCGTTACCATGGTTTAGAGTTGTAGTTTATTTTCCCTGTGTAACCATGTTAATTAGACGACAGTCTGATTGGTTAATAAATGACGTGTTCATGTTGCCAGCGACCAATGATGCTGACGGTTTCAATAGTATCCAGGGAGACGGGCTTATTACGCCTGGACTATACAATCACTGGATGTTTGGTTCAACAAGTCAAATTCAACACGTTTGTCTCCTATCCCGATGACTTGAGAGATGTTCTCCAGGTACAAAATGTTACAAAGATGATTTGGATCGTTTCAATTCAGTTGGTCTTAATTGTAACGTAAACTCCCACCGTTGGTGCGCTTCAAACTAAAATGAGAGTCGACTTGGGAGGAAAGGAACGTTTAGCTTGTCGGGATGTCGTTAGGTCACACATCAAGATTTCCCACTTCCAAACTGTTTTACCGTTAGTGTGTGTGCGTGTGGTGTGTGTGTGCGTGTGGTTAGTGTGCGCGCGCGTGTGTTGCATCATGAAATGGTTGGCTTGAGTGTGATTTACAAGGATTATGCTCAATTTTAAGTTTCTGTCTGTCTCCAATCGCTAACCCTGTTCATTACTAGTTAACCAGTGCTGCTACAAAGTTAGGTGGGAGAGAAAGTTTGGTTGTTTTCGTCGTGTTTTTCTTTGTCTAAGATCGCTGCGTGCTGATTTAGACTTACTGAGGATTCACGTGCGTTCCATTTTGCGAGGATTCCACCCGTTAGTGTTATGCAATCTAGGAACTAACAAGAACTTGTTTGCATTGAAAAAGGGATTTTTTTTAATTATCGCTACACTGATGGCCTTTTTACTTGGATTATCTGACGGGATTTGAAATGATGTAATTTATATGAAAGTAATAATGAACACGAATGTTTACATTGCAATCCAAGTATGTAAAACTTAACGTTTGTTTTTCACTTTTGTATTTCTATTTTTAGTATGTTAATACTTTTACTGGTGTGTAAATATACCGCGAGATGTAAGGTCTTGCCAGATGTTGTGTATAGTGTATAAACCATTATCTTTTTAAGATCCTTATACTAAGGATTTTTTTTGGTTCAAAACTGTCATTGTTCGTATGGTAATGATGACAAACAAAAAAAAAGGTTAATAAAAAGTCGAAACAAACAATTGCTCCAGTTCGATTATTTAGTTTGTCTGTTTCTATTATTTGAGCCTTATTACTGCCCAGTAAAGACTCATCTGAAATAATTGACTTATAAAGGAATATAGTAGGCGTTACTGTTGTAGCTTACATTACTCAGAGGTAGTTTTACAAACGGGCCGTTCTGGATGTAAATGCTATTAAATGTGAAGGAAAGCCTTAATTATAAATAGTTGGTTTAACTCCCAGTAGAAATGATTGTAAACATAAACGTCAATTTGTGGTTTCGGGCTACTAAATGTGTCGTTTGGCCTAATTGTAATGATATTCTCGTTTCCATTTGTGGTTATCTCAGCTGTTTGAGAAACGATGACCTCATCCGTCCGGTTCGTTAAGGAACAGAACAATGACGACATGCGGTCAATCAAAACGAGTCCGTTTACCGTATAAGTTTAACAGCGTCTCCGCGGGTGGACGAGCTCTGCATAGGACGCTTATGATAAAACTAGCAGGGGGACAACTAAAAGTTTTGAGGACTGAACATGAGCGTCCGGGGTCGGGAGGCGGAGTAGCGCGCTCAATGATTTAAGGTCGATCATTTACTTTCTTCCTCCCTCTTTTTAAATTCACTTTCCCCCCCTCTGTAGTCTTCCCCTTCTCCGCTCCCTCCCATCTCTCTCTCTCTCCCTCTCCGGAGAGAAAGCGGGTGGCTGGCCCGGTCGTAATTGGCCGTTTCGAAGGCACATTGTCCGTAGCTTTTGAGCTCGCAGGTGCACATAGTAAAGCCGCGGAGTCCTCGCGACTCCCCCGGGGCGCTTTGTTCCCTTTCTCTCGCGCCCCCGCCGAGCAGAAAATTAGCGTTGCATTCGGGGCTCTGTGTCCCCTTCTTCTGAAGCGAAGGCTTAACCCCTTCACCGCCCGTCGCCATTCTCATGGAAATGGAAGGGCTCGCACCGGCTAATCGGGGAGCGAGGGGAGGGGATGGGAGCAGGGTGAGGGATGAGTACAGAGGGGGGAGGGAGAGGTGAACCCACCGTGCTCCCTGACAATCTGACATTCAAGACCCATCTCTCTCCGGCCCCCCCCCCCCTCTCTCTCTCTCTCTCTCTCTCACTCTCTCTCTCCAACACACAGCCCGTTTCCTTGGCAACTCAAGACTGTGAAACCATAGCCAAGAAAAGAGCGTAAATTGGAACGCCACAAGGCTAGCCTATTACCAAACGCAAGTAATATTAATTCCATCGAAGCAATCATTTAAAATAACTGACGAAAAACTTTAATAAATAACTAAAAAGTAAAAAGGAACAGCAAAATATACTGGGAGGGACTTGTCATGCGTGTTAAACTTCGGCCAGATGGCACCGGAGGTGAAGGCCGCGTGATCTGTTCAACGGCCTGTTGTTTCCCGGGATGCAGCCTCCAGCCTATACACACTATAGGGCCTCGTCATAACTTCTTAACGGTTTACATTTAAAGGTCCTATAAAGTTTGTTGCTACACTGGCGGAAGTTTGATAAGGCGCTGTTTGATGGGACAGGGTGTGGGCGGGTGAGAGAGGATTTAGTGAGGTCGATGTGAGGCGGGGAATAGGGGAGAGGGGTGAGGGGGGAATGAGGGGGGAGGGGGTAGGGTAGCGGGGATGGGATTTTCTGGTCGAATACGTCCAATCTCTTAGCAACGGGCAGTGAGGCTTCAACAAGTGGTTGCCATGGATTTGGTGAGCAGGGGCTAAAACAGCGCGTGGGAGATGGCGGGCGGTGTGACTTTTAAGTCTTACGAGAAGCTGTGGTCATCAGAACAGGAACAGAGCGAGAGAGTCGCGCACGCGCGTGTCTCGTGCGTGTTGGCCTATGACTCAGGTACTCATCAGAGGGGTTTGCTCTAAGCTCCGCCCACTCAGATCTGTGTTGGTGACACATCGCGCTTGCCGTACCTACTTACTCATAAACTCATTCGCTAATGACGTTTCCATTTTCCCTGAAGTTAATTAACACGCTGAAACAAGTGCTTTCTCCCTCCCCATTCCCCCTCCCCCCTCCCCCTCCCCACACACACCTAAATGAGCCCCGGTGTTTGAGGAAGACTGGGGATTATGTAAACATAGAGACGAAAACCCTATTCCGTTGATTCAGGAAACACCACTTCAGAAGTCGTTATGGAAACAAACTCATGCGTCGTACTTACCTGCATTCCTTGGGAAGCCTGAACGAACCACTCCTTTATCGCACGCAGGGCAAACACCCTTCTCGCGCTCCAGTTCTGGAACCCCTGCCGCCCACGCGCACTCAGAACAAACGAAAAGCCGTCACAGAGGTCTCTCCTCGTGCACGCTCCCTAAGCTTCGATTGCATCTTCCAACCCGCTAATGAAGTTTTACGCACGCTGTGAATTGGACAAAAGTTGGCCTGTTTGAGCACAAGCACACACAAAAAAGCCTCCTTTTTTTTTAACACTTTATTTTTTGTATCAACAAACTTTCAAAACACGGTTCACAAAAACATAAACTTTTACTGAGCCACGGTAAATTTCAGTCGAACTTTCCGCTGTCCGGAACGGAGATGCTTCCAGAAAGACATTTGTGATCGACTGCCACCACTCCCTTTTAACACAGGTCGTTGGCAGAGTCGCTCGTTGTAATGTTTGCTCGCAGGTGAGCGAGTGGGCGTCAGAGTCTGGCGGAGAGCCGCTCCGGTTGGGTGCTGTGTCACAGTGTGCCGGATACACTGCATTTTTTTTGGTTTTTGACTCACGCTCACACGGTGCAGCTGAGCGGGTCTAGTCACGCAACTACGGGGTAGCAACGGGGGGGAGGGGGGGAGAAGGGACGAGGGGAGAGGGGGGAGAGAGGAAAAGGCAGACTGTGGTGTTTCTCATCATGTAATGGTAACAGTCGGTGTTTTGTCTGACGTTGTGAAGTCAGAACGTTCGGAGAGTCATCAGGCTTCCGAAGGCGCCTTCAACAGCCTCGCCAACTAACCTTTGGGATTGCAAACAAAATAAGTTCCTTTTCGTAATAAGCCGCCTATCAAAAACCTTGTTTGAAAGCAATTATCTTTCAGATGTTATATAATCTTCTTAACAACAGTAAACTGGTGAAAACACCAGTTGGAAACAGTGATTTGATGGATGAAGCTAGTCTGTAACCCACTATACTCACTATATCAACAAAGTTAACTGCAAATTACGGAGAAATAGAAGACATGAAGACATCACAGACTGGCCCGACAGGTATTTATCTCTCTCTCTCTGCTTGCTCTCTGATATCCTCTCTGCTCTCTCTCTCTCTCGTCTCTCTCTCTTCTCTCTCTCTCTCTCGTGTCTCTCTCTCTCTCTTTCTCTCTCTCTTCTCTGTCTCTCTCTCAGTCCTCCATCTCTCTCTCTCCTCCTCTCTCTCTTCTCCTCTTCTCTTCTCTGTCTCATCTCTCTCTCTTCCTCTGCTCTCATCTTCTCTCTCTGGTCTCTTCTTCTCTCTCTCTGCTCTCTCTGCTCTGTCTCTCTGCTCTCTCTCTCTCTCTCTCTCTGTCTCTCTCTCTCTCTCTCTCCAGTATGTGTCTGCAGTAGTGTTGAGTGTGTGTGTGTGTACAGAGTGTGTGTGCAGTGTGTGTGTGTGCGTGTGTACAGAGTGTGTGTGTGTACAGAGTGTGTGTGCAGTGTGTGTGTTGTGTGTGTACAGAGGTGTTGTGCAGTGTGGTGTGTTGTTGTGTGTACAGAGTGTGTGTGCAGTGTGTGTGTGTGTACAGAGTGTGTGTGCAGTGTGTGTGTGTGTGTGTGTGTACAAAGTGTGTGTGCAGTGTGTGTGTGTGTGTGTGTGTGTGCAGAGTGTGTGTGTACAGAGTGTGTGTGCAGTGTGTGTGCAGTGTGTGTGCAGTGTGTATAACAAACTTCCTCCCTCATCTCTCAACAGTAGCTGTCAGTTGTGCCACGCTTCACTAGGACCAGTGAACTCACCTGATATGTGTAAAGTAAGAGAGAGAGAAGGAGGGAGAGAGACAGAGAGTGAAAGAGAGACAGACAGAGAGAGGGAGAGAGAGAGAGGGAGGGAGGGAGACAGAGAGAGAGAAAAAGAAGGAGAGAGAGGGATAGAGCAGAAGAGAGAGAGAGGGAGAGAGGTAGGGAAAGAGGGAGAGGCAGAGAGAAGGAGAGAGGGAGGGAGAGGGAGGGAGAGAGACAGAGAAAGAGAGGGAGAGAGAGGGAGAGAGACAGGGAGGGAGAGAGACAGAGAAAGAAAGAGGGAGAGAGAGGGAGAGAGGGAGAGGTAGAAAGAAAGGGAGAGAAAAGGAGAGGGAGGGAGAGAGAGAGAGAGAGAGAGACACAGTTTGTGTGACTTAGCTAGCAGGCATTAAGGAATACTTAGATCAGATTGATTTGCAGCAGGTGACTAGAAGATGGAGGTTCCAAGATCAGATTCAGGATCCAGCGTGAGATACACACACACACACACACACACACACACACACACACTGATACACACACACTGATACACACACATATACACACTGGGTTACACACAAACACACACCCAAACACACACTTACACCTACACACAGACACAACTACAGACAGTTATGCACCCACACACACACACTTACAAAGACACCTACACACACACACACTTACAAAGACACCTACACACACACGCACACACGCTTACACCTACACACAGAGACAACTACAGACAGTTATGCACCCACCCACACACACACACTTACACACACCTACACACACACACACTTACAAAGACACCTACACACACACACACACACACTTACACCTACACACAGACTCCTACACGCACACACTTACACTTACACACACAGACACATACACACACACACACACACTTACACTTACATAGGCACACTTACCGACAGACACAAGCATAAAAGTAATTATCCATAAATAAATAAATATGATATGGAAACTGGAGTCACCGAAAGGAACAGTTATCACCCAAACCAATCGTGTGCTTGTGTGAACATGTGTGTGTAGATGTGTGTGTGTGTGTGTGAACATGTGTATGTGTGCGAACATGTGTGTGTGTTGTGGAGACCACCTGCAGTTGTGCTCTAAAACTGACAAGAACCATCAGGTAAGAGAAACTGTGTGTGTAAGTGTGTGTGTGTATGAGTAACTGTGTGTGTGTGTGAGTGTGTAAGTGTGTGCGTAAGTGTGTGAGTGTGTGCGTGCGTGCGTGTGTGAGTACCCACTAACACAAGGATGTATTTACCCAGCTCTGACAGAGAGACTGACAGGTGACCTTAATGAGGAGGAGAGAGAGCGAGAGAGCGAGAGAGAGAGAGCAAGAGAGTGAGTGAGAGATGGGATTGGTGGGAGGAGGGGAGGGAATAGAGAGAGGCCAGTTTTAGGGTGCTTGTTTGTTTTCAATCTTTGCTCATGGGGTGGGGGAGTGGGGGGCGTGGGGGAGAGGGGGAGTGGGGGGATGGAGATGGGGTAGAGGGAGGAGTGGGGAGTAGGAGAGGGAGTGGGAGGAGAGAGGGAAAGAGGTGGGATGGGGGAGTGGAGGAGGCGAGTGGGGAGAGGGGGGAGGTAATGGGGATGGAGGGAGTGGGGTAGAGGGAGGAGTGAGGGGGAGTGGGGGAAGGGGAGAGAGATGGAGGGGGAGGAGGAGATGGTGGGGGGGAGGTGGGGGAGTCGGTGGAGGAGCGAGGGAGGATGTGAGAGGGTGGTAGGATGGGGGGAGGGGAGAGGAAAGAGGAGAGAGATGAGTGGGGAGGGGAGTGGGGGAGGGGAGTGGGGGGAGGGAGTGGGGGAGTGGGGGAGGGAGGAGAGACAAGAGACAGAAGGAGAGAGAGAGGGGGAGTGTGTGGGGGTGAAGGGACAGTTTGAGGACTGATGTGTCTAATTCTGTACATGAGCCTGAGCACACGTGTGAGTGTGCGTGTGGGTCTGCCTAGCGTGTCACAATAGTATCACAAACATCCATTTCTCCATGACTTTGATAAAGCAGCCAGGGCGAGCAGCAGTTTGCTACATACATCCACCCAAAGGGGCCGTGACCTGTTTCAGGGCGAGCAGCAGTTTGCTACATACATCCACCCAAAGGGGCCGTGACCGATCCATTCTCGTGACATGAAAGGGCGTTCCCTTATCTAGCCAGGTATTCACCCCCCCCCGTCCCCCGTCCCCCCCGCCCCCACGCGGCGTGTGGTGCGTTCCAGAGATAAGAAAGGCGAGAAACAGGGGTTTGGCGATGAGGCAGGCAGATAGACGAACTACCGTGGCGGCAAAGCATAGATCTGAGCAGCCCGGGATGAGGGGGACGATAACAGAGGGCGAGTCTGGGTTTTCAGTGGTAGGAACAAAACAAGGTGGGGGGGGAGGACGGGGATGAGGGGGGAGGGAGGGGGAGGAGGGGGGAGTAGACCTCCCAAGTGTAGAACACACAGGTGATACGGCCTAACGAGTTAGGATCTCACCCTCTCTCCAGCACCGATAAACGCACGCACACGCGCGGGTGTGTGCGCTTGCACACACACACACACACACGCACACACACGCACACACGCACACACACACACGCACGCACCAACACGCCACGCACACACACACACACACACACAATCAGACACGCATCCTTGCCTGCTCGCCTGCCTTCTTAATGATTCTCCTCTTTCTTTCTTTCTTTCTTTCTTTCTTTCTTCCTTTCTTCTCCTAAACTCTGCTCATTAAAAGCTGCCCCTCACGCTGTCAGGACGACTCTCTCTGTCTCCCTTCTCCTCTCTCCCTTCCTCACCTTCTATCCCTCCCGCTCGCTCTCCCCCTTTCTCTCTCCCTCTCTCTCTCCCTCTCCCTCTCTCTCCCCCCTCTCTCCTTCTCTTTCCCTTTCTCTCCCTCCCTCCCTCTCTCTCCTTCTCTTTCCCTTTCTCCCTCTCTCCCCCCTCTCTCTCTCCCTCTCTCTCTCTCTCCTCTCTCTCCTCCCTCCCACTCCCATCCTCTCTCTCCCTCCTCCTCCTTTCTCTTCCCTTTCTCCCTCTCTCCCCCTCTCTCTCTCTCCTCTCTCTCCCTCCCTCTCCTTCTCTCCACCTCCCCCCCCCTCCTCTTCTCTCTCTCTCTCTCTCCCCCTCTCTCCCTTCCCCTCCTCCCTCCCCTCTCTTCTCTCCATGTTCTTTCTTTCCTCCTGTCTCCCATCCCTTTTCTCATTTTCTGCGTTTTCTTCATTCCTTCAAATAAATAGTTCCTAATCATAGTTCCTTCAAACACAAATAAATATGTTTGTTTGTATTTGGTCTGAGTAGAACGACAATACAAGTGGACAGACAGATATGCCAGGTGTACAAAGATAAAGGAACTATGTCCAGTACGGCCTAGCCCGTTTGTAAACAACAACAATAGTGTGCCAAACAGAACAAAGACAAGTTTTATTTTTAGAAGCCTAATTCTTCCCATAGTTCTGTCCCACATGGGTTGTCATGGCAATGGGGCACCCTGATCATGTGTGTGTGTGTGTGTGTGTGCGTGTGTGTGTGTGTGGGGGGTGTGTGCGTTCATCTACTGTCAGGTTTGGGGAGGAGAGTGAGGGGAGGCAGGGAGAGAAAGGGCGGAGGATCTATTCAGTATTGGTGGGGGTGAGGTGGTGGTCGGGGAGGGTGGAGAAAAAAAAGGGATGAAGAATGGAAACTACAGCTAGACAGACGTAGGGAGAGAGAATGTTCTGTTAGAGAGGGCCTGGGAGAGAGACGACAGAGGGGATGACATCACAGAGGAACCCACCCCCCCTCAAAGGATAAAAGTTACAGGCTACTAGTCTCTAGTAGTATCCACTAGTAGTCTCTGGTTTGTAGCCATGGATACTGTAGTGGTTGTGGAGGATCAGGGAGAGANAGAGTGTGAGAGACACTGTGTGTGAGACACTGCGTGAGACAGGGTGTGTGAAAGAGTGTGAGACAGTGTATGACAGAGTGTCTAAAATAGAGTGTGTGAGAAAGAGTGTGAGACAGTGTATGACAGAGTGTCTAAAATAGAGTGTGTGAGACAGAGTGTGAGACAGTATGTGTGAGACCATGTGTGAGTGTGAGACAGTGTGTGAGACAGTGTGAGACAGAGTGTGTAAGGTAGTGTGTGAGACAGAGTGTGAGACAGTGTGAGACAGAGTGTGTAAGGTAGTGTGTGAGACAGAGTGTGTAAGGTAGTGTGTGAGACAATATGAGACAGTGTGTGAGACAGTGTGTGAAACAGTGAGTGAGACAGTGTGTGAAACAGTGTGTGAAACAGTGAGTGAGACAGTGTGTGAAACAGTGTGAGACAGTGTGAGACAGTGTGTGAAACAGTGAGTGAGACAGTGTGTGAGACAGTGTGAGACAGTGTGAGACAGTGTGTGAGACAGTGTGAGACAGTGAGTGAGACAGTGTGTGAGACAGTATGTAAGACAGTGTGTAAGACAGTGTGTGAGAGACAGTGAGTGAGACAGTGAGTGAGACAGTGAGTGAGACAGTGTGTGAGACAGTGTGAGAGACAGTGAGTGAGACAGTGAGTGAGACAGTGTGTGAGACAGTGTGAGAGACAGTGAGTGAGACAGTGTGTGAGACAGTGTGAGAGACAGTGAGTGAGACAGTGTGTGAGACAGTGTGAGAGACAGTGTGCGAGACAGTGAGAGACAGAGTGTGAGAGTATGTGTGAGACCATGTGTGAGTGTGAGACAGTGTGTGAGACAGTGTGAGACAGTGTGAGAGACAGTGTGAGAGACAGTGTGTGAGACAGTGTGTGAGACAGTGTGTGAGACAGTGTGAGAGACAGTGTGAGAGACAGTGTGAGAGACAGTGTGTGAGACAGTGTGTGAGACAGTGTGAGAGACAGAGACTCAGCTCAGTATCACTGAAGGTTTGTCTCCACCTGGATGGCCTATAAATGAATCACACCCAAACTTTTACTCAATCTAAATCTGACACACACACACACGCACACACACACACCCACACCTCACTCACACACACACACACACACACACACACACACAGAATCCGTGTCTCTACTGGATGTCTCTGGATGAAAACATCTGCTAATTGAAAAGGCATATATTTGGGTTTGTAGTTGGTATAATTGCTCTTCAAAATGCCATTGAGAGCAACTACTAAAGGTGAAGTCATTGAAAACTGATCAACGTTTCTGTAGTCATGGCCACGCTGAAAAACAACAGTTGTAGGATGGAATTCACTCCCAAAGCTTTTAATAACATTTATAATAACATAGACAGGTGATATCCACCAGGCGGTTTGTCTGCTCAGATAAATCACATATAAATCACCTGGAATTAAAGAGAATTTACCTGCTTCCATTTGTTTCCATTTATTGTAACAGTTTTATTATAACTTTGCATCTTGGACTTTCATAAATCATAACAGTATCAGATTCATCACCTCACAATAACAGCATTTTCATGACAGATGGACAAAGACAAAGTTTTGGAAGGTGCAACTGCATTTGGAATAAAAAAACTGTTGGTTTCACAGCAGCCTCCAGACAGGGCCTGGAAGGTTCATGACCTTTGAACTACATCCCCAGGGGGGAAACCATGTCACAGTACGACTCGATGCTGCTAAAGCCTAGATCGTCCCCCTAAATTCTAGATGATTTCGTTTTTTCTTTGTTGATAGAATGTTCATGCTTTTACTGTGTGTTCTACAATGTGTACAGTCCCTATTGTGTTCTAGAATGTTTACTGCCCTTGATGTTTGTGTTCTAGAATGTTTACAGTCCTTGTTATTTGTGTTCTAGAATGTTTACAGTCCTTGCTATTTGTGTTCTAGAATGTTTACAGTACTTGCTGTTTGTGTTCTAGAATGTTTACGCTCCTTGCTATTTGCAGAAGTCAGCCAGCTGGGCCAAAACAAGGCTTCTCTTCAGACAGAATCCAAGGTGAATGAGATTACAGACGTTACCTGCTGCTGCACATGTTCGGTGTTCTGAATCGCACAACAACCTAACCCCACCACCACCATAGCTGTCTTCCCTGAGCTAAGTGACCGTGTCCAAAACCAGTGTCAGTCTACACTTCCGGTGTAGACTGAAGTAGCATGAAGTTGCTGACTGGAGATGGATGCTATCAGTGGGGGCCAACGTCTGGAATAGCCCATGTAAATACTGGTCTGATTGATCGCAGGTTCCTTGTAAGCTCTGTGGTCTTCTGCTAATCAACCCATCCTGGAATAATCAACCCATCATGGAATAATCAACCCATCATGGAATACCTCCCTGGTGTTGATCTGAAGGAATTATAGAGGAAACTTCAGTGAAACTAAGTTCAGTGGAACTAAGTTCAGTGGAACTAAGTTCAGTGGAACTAAGACGTCTTTCCAGGCGACATGAAACATCTGGAGAGGGTCGAGTTGGACCCAGGACCCCATCGTGAGGGGTGAAGTACAGTGTGTCTGTACTGATGTGTCTGTACTGGTGTGTGTGTCTGTGTATGCGTGTGTGTGTGTGTGTCTGTGTATGCGTGTGTGTCTATACTGATATGTGTGTGTGTGTGTGTCTGTGCACCTATGCAAATCTCAAACAGCTTCTAGCTCCATATCTAGAACACAACTTCAATCCTAAACCGCACACAGATTCAGGTAAGCAGTGTCCTAGCTGTTCAGGAGACAGGAAGCCTGTGGAGATGTGCAGGTGTGAACGTCCTCCTGGCCTAATCCTTCTTCTTCTTCTGTCCTGGAACTTGGTTCCAGTAGTACAACACCTGGGCTGCAATGATGCCGTTACAGGAAGAGGATATGATGTAAGTGACGGCCATCAGGGAGTCTCCTGTTTCCTGTTTAGATGAAAATGAAGAAGTTAGAAGACTTGGGAGGATGTTGGTTTTCTCCAAACAGACAACACACACACACACACACACACACTCACCCCCACACACACACGTATACACACACACACACACACGCGCCCACGCCCACACCCACACCTACCATTACACCCACACACACCCACACACACCCACACTCACCCCCACACACATCCTTACCTGGATGGTGGTGAATATGCGAGCGAGGGAGCCAGCGAACAGCATGAAGATAGATACGGCTGACAGCTGCCCTGTGTGTCCATTTCGGAAGTTAGTAACCGCCTGGATCAGCTGCAACCACAAAGATCAAAGATTCAGTTTAAACCAGAAACAAGCATCGATAACCGGTCGACACCAGTTCTAACCAGTTTGAAGCCGTCAAACAGCCAGCCTAGACAGCGTACCCTGCCGGCGATGATGGCGGGCATGTTGGAGGCCTGCATGGCGGTGACCACAGACCCGGGCGTGACGGGGGACAGTGTGAGAGACAGCAGACCAAAGTAGACGATCAGGAACAGCGCCCCCCTGAGAGTGCTGCCTCCGTAGTGCTGGATGAGGAAGCCAATCACCACCGTCTGGAGCATGAGGAAGAGAGCCTCGCCCCAGGCACTGGAGGACCAGGACACACACATACACACACACACACACACACACACACACACACACACACACATGAAAACACACACACACATTAACACATGCATACACAGTTACAAGTCTCTGAGGGAAAGATGTGTTTGTGATTGTACAAATGAGTGTGTGTGTTTGCAATTGTACAAATGAGTGTGTGTGTGTGTTTGTACATATACATGAGTGTGTGTGTGTGTGTGTACCTGAAGGGGAAGTTGTTGGCGATGCTGTAGGCCATGGTGCCGGTGATGGCCAGAAGCTCCAGCAGAATAGTCTGGAAGCTCAGACCCTCAGCACTTTTTGCCCCAACCAGCTTCAGAATCTGGGGCAACTTTACTGAGAGAGGGAGGTGGGGGAGAGAGGGGGGAGGACGAGAGAGAGGGAGAGATGGAGAGACAGAGAGGCAGAGAGCGAGGGAGGGAGAAAGAGATGGGGAGACAGAGAGGGGTGGAGTACAGTTAGTGAAAGAGAGGGGCAGAGAGGGAAAGCGAGAGGGGAGAGGATTAGAAAGAGAATGAGAAAAGAGAGAGAGAGAGGAAAGAGAGAGAGAGAGGAAAGAGAGAGAGAGGAAAGAGAGAGAGAGGAGAGAGAGAGGAGAGAGAGGAAAGAGAGAGGAGAGAGAGAGAACAGACAAACACAGAGCTGTCCTGAGTAAGAGCAGCAACAAACAGAACAGAGAGAGAGAGAGAGGTAAGAGAGAGAGAGAGAGAGAGAGAGAGAGAGAGAGTTTCTCACCCATCACAGACCCCAGTATGATCCCAATCCCTAATCCTTTACTCAGGACAACCTTCAGACACGGCACTGCAGAAACAACAACAACAACAACAACAGGTCACTAAACAACCGTTAACACAACAACAGACTTCAAAACCTACAGTGTGCATGAGGGCTGCATATTACCCAATAGGACAATATCAGGAAGAAATGAGATCCAATCAAACGTTGTCGTGTGTAAAGACACGCCCCATGAGGACTCGCAAAACAATTCACTTCCGCCATAAAGCCGAATGAAATGTAAACAACGTTCCTTCACTTGACTATACTTAGTGGCTTTGATATGATTTATGTGATCACCTGTGCAGAGCACTGCAACGCATAATCCATTTCTAAACACTACAGCTGTCAGCTGTTGGCTCAAGTTAGATTAAACTGTCGTGACACGTAGATCGTTTCCCAACGTGTGGTTATCTCAAGTTAACCTTTCATATAATGAGATAAGTAAGTTACTGTACAAGTAGACAGTTCAAGCCCCACTTAAAACGGCCATTCATCTATCGTTAAGGTTTAATTCTAAGAATTAGCGATGAAAAAACGAATGTCACTCACCATCTAGAAAATCAAAATCAAGGAAAAATTTGTCGTAACATGATTCGGGCATTAAATAATCGAGAAGGAGACCCTTTACGGGGTCCAAAATACTAGTTCTTACAGATTCCATCTCTGGGTTCGCCATTGTCAAAATGTGACGAGCGGTTTGAGTTATGTGTGCATGGTAAATGTTTCCCCCGACTGAATAGAAACACCGGTTATGGCTAATGTTCCGGATTAGTAGCTAGTCTAACTACACCCGCGGTGCTGAACAGAAACGTGGCTTTGTTAACAACTTAGCTAGTTAGCTGATACTTCAAACATAAGTAACGTACATATTATTATATGCCAAAGATAGCAATGAAACCAAGCGAATCCCGTAACAATATCAAATTAAACGAGTTGTCGGAAACAGATCTTGACATAGCGGGGAATCCGTACTCCATCTCTGTCCTAAAAGTGGGCTACTGTGTGTCGCAGCCGGACGGGTCCACCCGAGCTGACGGAACCATAACGCTTCTAACCGGACCGAAGACGATCCTGGTAGACACCGGTGGACCATGGGACCGAGAATTTCTCCTTGCACGCCTCAAAGAGAAAGGGTTCGAGCCGGAAGACATCGATGTGGTTGTGGGCACCCACGGGCACTCGGACCATATAGGAAACCTCGGTTTGTTTCCAGCGGCTTTGGTGATCGTTGGGTGTGATGTTAGCCAAGGTGATAAATATCTCCCTAACAGGTTGGCAGAGGGACAGCGTTACCCGATAGAAGAGTATGTAAGTTCTAGACATGGCACAAGTACACACATCATTCACTCAAGTACAAGCGCAGATACTCATGTTTTAGGAAGTATTAAAGACAATATTTCTTTCAACCTATGGAAAAAAGGAAATTTTTAAAGATAGATGTTTTCAACCTGTACAAACCCTTTTGTTTTCAAAACTTTTAAAAATATATATTTATTTCCACGTGTCAAACTTACTAAAACTTACCAAATTAAAGGAGGTAAACTAAAAGTTGTCATATAAAAGACAAATTCAAGTAAAGAACAGAAATATCGATAGAAGTACCAAAATATTTGAACTAATATTTGGTTACAGCAACATCATCTCATTATCATTCTCTTCCACTAGGTGTCGCTAGTGCCTACACCAGGCCACACGGGACGGGACGTCAGCGTTCTGGTGAGCGGAACCTCCATGGGCGCAGTCCTCATTGCCGGGGACCTGTTTGAGCGTTGCGCCGATGAGGAAAGCTGGCGGGAGCTGAGCGAGAACGCGACGGTGCAGGAGGCCAGTCGACAGGAGGCGCTACGCATCTCTGATGTCATCATCCCTGGACACGGGCTTCCTTTCAGAGTACACAGAGACTGAAGTAACCCTAACCCACAATTATATCCATACTAGCCCGCAAGGTAGCATGATGTGCCACGCTTCCTGTGGACTGTGGAGGGGCAACGTGGCAACAGCTGTGTGTGTTATCTGTTATCTGTATCTCCTATCAGGCCATAAGAGCATCTCTTGAATGGATTTGTCATGTCGGAACATCATGATCAGAATATCGGTCAAATAACTCTTCGTTATGATCGCTGTCATGTGGCTACGAGTCGACAGGTTGGCTGACAGGAAACTGTGGAGAATCGCTGCTGGTCAGACTCTTAATCCTGCTTAGACTGTGGTTGTCACCCGTGATGTGACCCGTGATGTCACCTGTGATGTGACCCGTGATGTCACCTGTGATGTCATCCGTGATGTGACCCGTGATGTCACCTGTGATGTCATCCGTGATGTTACCCGTGATGTCACCTATTGTCCCTGTCACCCCCCTGTGATGCAGCGAGATAAGATACACTTCATCAATCAATGGTTTAACATCACATACTACATAAGCAGAGTGTGTCTGTGTGTGTGTGTCTGTGTCTGTCTGTGTGTGTGTCTGTGTGTGTCTGTGTGCGTGTCTGTGTGTGTCTGTATGCGTGTGTGTATCTGTCTGTGTGTGTGTCTGTGTGCGTCTGTGTGCGTCTGTGTGCGTGTGTGTCTGTGTATGTGTCCGTGTGTGTGTGTGTGTGTCTGTATGCGTGTCTGTGTGTGTCTGTGTGCGTGTCTGTGTGTGTCTGTGTGCGTGTGTGTATGTGTCTGTGTGTGTGTCCGTGTGTGTGTGTGTGTGTGTGTATGTCTGTTTGTGTGTGCGTGTGTGTGCGTCCATGCGTACGGGGCCTGAGACAGGGAGACCTGGTAGACCTAACATGTTTCTTTCATTGTCAGCAATTCATAGTTTTACTGTGTGTGCGTGTGCGTGTGTCCCCGTGTGTGTGTGTGTGTGTGTGCGTGTGTGTGCGTGCGCATGGTGCCAGGTACAGAATAGGAGTTAATGTATGTGCTGAGACGTATCGTTAAAAGATTTACAGACATCCTTGATTAAATGTTGTTACACTCACAGCGAGCAATAAAATATGGACGGGTATTTTCTAGACAAGGTTTAGGACCTGCGATAAACTTCAGTGAGTGATAATGATACTATTTCTGTATCGTGCATGTATGGAAACACTGTTTGCACACAGTTACTATAAACTAAACAGGCTGAACAGATAGTGAGCCAATGACACTCCCTTCATCTGGGATAGATTAGTTGGTCTGGCTGGTGTGAAAACCAGTCTGTTCACTTGTGGCATGTCTCTCCCGTGTCATCCGAGTTTAGACTACCCCTGCTTGTATGACCAAATTAACTTTATTGAGATGTTTTTTTGTGCACGCTGCTGCTGATGTGTTTGAATAAAGCGCTAGACCAGAGGCTCAGTCACTCTAGGTCACTTCTGGTATTGCGTAATAACGGCGGGCGTGTGAACTTTGACCCGAGGTAAGAGGTCGTCAGGACAACGAAGCTCAAGGTGAAAATCTGCAGAGTCATTCATTCACCCTCGTGTTCCGTTTATTCAGGGTGGTCAGTTTCCTGCTGTTTTTGTCACTGAGCCCTCGGTCTCTCTCTCTCTCTCTCTCTGTCTCTCTCTCTCTCTCTCTATGTCTCTCTCTCTCTCTCTCTCTGTCTCTCTTTCTTTCTCTCTCTCTCTGGTTCTCTCTGGTTCTCTCTCTCTCCATTGCTCCATTTCTCTCTCTTTCTCTGTCTCTCTGTCTCTCTGTCTCTGTCTCTCTGTCTCTCTCTCTCTCTCTGGTTCTCTGGTTCTCTCTGGTTCTCTCTGGTTCTCTCTCTCTCCATTGCTCCATTTCTCTCTCTTTGTCTCTCTCTCTGTCTCTCATTCTGAGCACGTGTGTATTAGTCCAGAAACAAATCTTTATCGGCATGAAGTACATTTGTAAATATTGGCAAAGCCACAACATCATGACAGTGATTCCAACTGCAATGATGAGGAGAGGAGAAATGTTTAGCAAACATTGAGTTGAACATTAAGCGTTCACAGTGCATTCCTGTTTCTCTCTCTGTTCACCTCTCTCTCTACCTCTCCACCTCTATCTCTCCAGCTTTCTCGCTCTCCACCTCTCTCTACCTCTCTCCACCTCTCTCTCTACCTCTCTCTCTCCACCTCTCTTTCCACCTCTCTCTCTCCACCTCTCATTCCACCTCTCTCTCTCCACCTCTCATTCCACCTCTCTCCACCTCTCTCTATTTCCACCTCTCTCTCCACTTCTCTATCTCTCTCTCCACCTCCTCTAGGTCAATGCTCTTTGTCAACTGAAGGGATATTCTCAGAGAGATTATCAGTGTTTACAGGGAGTCCCTGCAGATTGTCCCTGCTGTAACATCCAGTCTACAGCCCACCTGTAAGTCACTCCAGTCTACAGCCCACCTGTAAATCACTCCAGTCTACAGCCCACCTGTAAATCACTCCAGTCTACAGCCCACCTGTAAGTCACTCCAGTCTACAGCCCACCTGTAAATCACTCCAGTCTACAGCCCACCTGTAAATCACTCCAGTCTACAGCCCACCTGTAAGTCTCTCCAGTCTACAGCCCACCTGTAAATCGCTCCAGTCTACAGCCCACCTGTAAATCACTCCAGTCTACAGCCCACCTGTAAATCACTCCAGTCTACAGCCCACCTGTAAATCACTCCAGTCTACAGCCCACCTGTAAATCACTCCAGTCTACAGACCACCTGTAAATCTCNNCCAGTCTACAGCCCACCTGTAAATCTCCAGTCTACAGCCCACCTGTAAGTCTCTCCAGTCTACAGCCCACCTGTAAGTCTCTCCAGTCTACAGCCCACCTGTAAGTCTCTCCAGTCTACAGCCCACCTGTAAATCTCCAGTCTACAGCCCACCTGTAAATCTCTCCAGTCTACAGCCCACCTGTAAGTCTCTCCAGTCTACAGCCCACCTGTAAATCTCCAGTCTACAGCCCACCTGTAAGTCTCTCCAGTCTACAGCCCACCTGTAAGTCTCTCCAGTCTTGGACTGTCCTGGGAATCTTCCTCATCAAAGCAAACCTCAGACGCTCACATACGATCGTAACCTTTTCGACGTGTTTGCACCTCACAAGCGATCTTTCACCAGCAATTATTAGGTCATTCACCGCTAGTTGGTCAAAGAGCGCGTACGACTGTTAATAACCGTGACGACAGTTGAACCGTCGTCCATCAATCATCTAGTTACCAGTAACGCAATGTTGTACATGATGATTTTCCCAAGATAAGATTCTCTGTGTTCTTCCACCTGTCATGGAAAACATGACGTTTATGGCTCATTACTAAGCCTCTGGCGATAGCCTGTCCTACACACTCCGCACTCACATCTGCTCATTGTGCCATTCTCTATACGGATCGCTCGTGGACACAGTGTGTGTGTGTGGTGGTGGGTGTGTGTGTATGTGTGTGGGTGTGGGTGGTGTGTATGTGTGTGGGGTGTGTGTGTGCGTTGTGTGTGTGTCTGTATGTATGTGGTGTGTGTATGTCTGTATGTGTGTGGGTGTGTGTCTGCATGTGTGTGTGTTGCATGTGTCCTGTATGTATGTGTGCTGGCTCCATGCAGATGATGCTAGTGTAGTCAGAGCTGCTGATGATCGCTGTTGTCTGTCGTGTTCAGTGTGTGGTCCTGCATGGTTGTCGTTCGTGCGTATGATCTGCATGGGGTGGCGAATCGTTCAGTATGTCTGAGGGCTCTGTTGCTTGTGGTGCTTCTCGTCGCTAACCCTGTTCTTTGGCCATCAACGCGCGTTTGTAAGAACTGAATAGCAGTTCAAGTGGAATGTATCGAGTTAGAGCGGTTCTATGGATACGCGCTTTGTAGGCGGTGCTAGCGATAGGAAGAGAGAAGGCGAGAATAGAGATGGGAGGAGTGGCGCAAGGAGTGAAGGCATGAGAAAAGAAGAGGTAGGGAGGACAATGAAGGAACGGAGAGAGTGGAATATGAAGGGAGGGAGGGGGTTATTGAGAGTCCAGAGAGTGCAACACCTGTCAAGGACACACACATGTGACCATGCCCCCTTCCAAACACACACAACAAAACACACACAACACCACAGCTACACACAACAGACAACACAGTAACGCCCACCGAGCAAATGGCCTCATCTACACATGTCACATCAGTAACCCTCACTTCTCACCCAGACCACAAAACCTCCCACCCCAATCTACACACGTACCCTCCCACTCACCAATGAGCCCCCGTCGTGAGATATACTACTGGACCGACCAAGCATTTTAATTCCTTATTCAAACATAAGATCGCAGATAGTCTAGCCTCACACACACACACATCGCTCACATCACAGTAAGACCACACACAGGCCATAAACACTACATGCCCACCTTCCAACGTACACAGGTGACCATGTCCCCTCACAAACACACGTGCACACACCCACGCACACACACCCACGCCCACGCTCACAGATCCCTTCGTAGCAGGAACATACAATCATCCTTGCCCTGTATTGGAGCAGATTAGCACTTATCGGTATCCATGGCGACGTGATACCTCCACAGGTTAGTTACCGTGGTGCCGATTGGGGTAGCTTCAGGGTGGAGTAAGAGACTGACAATCGCTGACCTCTGAAATGGAGCACTTAACTTAATAAGAGGCGATCAGTATGAAAGATAGCACTTAGTTTTAGCCTGGTAGTGTCCTGTTAGCAAACACAGGCAAGGCTCTCAGTCTGGTCCAGAGTCCTGTTCTGCTCGCTCAACATGATAAGGATGAGGACACGAAAGGGAGGCACCTTCGAAAAAGAAGCAAAACCAAACAGGGGATCTGAGAACACAGTACATTCCTGTTCCTCTCTCTCTCCACCTCTCTCTCTATCTTTACCTATCTCTCTTACTCTCTCTCTATCTCCCCACCTCTCTCTCCACCTTTCTCTCTCTCTCTCCACCTCTCTCTCTCTACCTCTCTCTACCTCTACCTCTCTCTCCCCACCTCTCTCTCCCTCTCTCTCTACCTCTATCTCCCCACCTCTCTCTCTCCACCTCTCTCTCTACCTCTCTCTCTCTATCCACCTCTCTCTCTCCACCCCTCTCTCTCTCTCCACCCCTCTCTCTCTCCACTTCTCTCTCTCTCTTCCCACCGTGTGACGTGAGTGACGTCTCTAAGACACCCCATTTGATTGGTGGATGTTTGGATGAGAAGCTTTTGGTTGGAAGGGGTGAGGGCCAGTTTTGTTTCATGGGCCCTGTCCTTGGCCCTCAGCCACGTCATATGGGGCCTGACACAGAGGTCTCACGCTGTGGGAGATTCTGTCCTGTCACCAAGCCCCTCCCCCTCCCTCAAGCCCCTCCCACAAACCCCGCTGGACATTTAAATATCATCTCATCCTCCACCTCCACCCACTCCAGACAGAACCAGGTGCCAGAAGAGAGAAAACTACCTCATCTCCTCCTCCAACTTCCAGCCTCCAACCCAAATTTGGTTTACGTTTTCCCCCTGTTCCAGTTTCTCGTAGAGTTTTTCCCGTTGCGGTGCGGCCAGTCAGACTGAAAACATGTGTACGGGGAAGTGCTCCAAGGTGATAGCAGTGCCTCTGTATGTGCTGGCGCTGGTGTCGGTGGTGTGCAACATCATGCTGTTTTTCCCCGGGTGGAGCACAGACTACGTCAAAATGGACGCCGACGAGGCACGTCTCACCGAGGAGGTCAAGTACATGGGGGGGCTCATCGGAGGCGGCATCATGGTGAGTTGGGAAATCTCCTCTCGTGTTTTTCCTTCTGTTGTACTTCCTCTCTACTCTACTCTGTTCTACTCTGTTCTACTCTAATCTATTCTACTCTGTTCTACTCTACTCTGTTCTACTCTGTTCTGTTCTACTCTGTTCTACTATGTTCTGTTCTACTCTGTTCTACTCTAATCTGTTCTACTCTGTTCTACTCTGTTCTACTCTAATCTGTTCTACTCTGTTCTACTCTGTTCTACTCTGTTCTGTTCTACTCTGTTCTAATCTGTTCTACTCTGTTCTACTCTGTTCTACTCTACTCTGTTCTACTCTACTCTGTTCTACTCTACTCTGTTCTACTCTACTCTGCTCTGCTCTACGCAACTAAACTAAGCTAAACTCAACTCTTCTCTCCTCTACTCTGTTAAATGTTTTTCTGACCTCTCTTGTTTGGTTTTCTTTTCGTTCAGTCCTGCCATGTTTGTGTTCTGTTTCATTTTGAGTTGGTTGGACAAACACGTTCATCAAAGCTGTTGGTGGTCCTCTGCTGTCTGATACTAAACAGACCATTTCCCCCTCCCTCCCTCCCTTCCTCCCTCCCTCCCCTTCCCTCTTCCCTCCCTCCCCTTCCCTCCCCTTCCCTCTCCCTCTCTCCCTCCCTCCCCTTCCCTCCCCTTCCCTCCCCCGTCTGCAGGTCCTGGTGCCTGCCATTCACATTCACCTGACTAGCAGTAAGGGTTGCTGTGCCAACCGCTGTGGGGTGAGTCTCCTCAGAAGAATCTACCTCACACCTCACCTCCCATAATGTACCTCACACCCCACATCCTATAACCTACCTCACATCCTATCAACTTCCTCACACTGTTACACAAGACGCGTGAGGTCTTCTACCACACCAGACTACTACACACTATCGTAGTACACCACATACAAGCTCATGTCATCTAAGCTTTCTGACAATACCTCATGTCCTTCATCACTTGGGATCAAAGCTTCAAGTAAACGATTCAAGTGCGACAGATTCAGATTCAGAACCACCACGCCATGAGGGCTGGGGGGCTGGAAACTCATCTCAGGCTGGAAGAGCTGGCCTGGGATCAGGTGAAGAAGGTGTTTCCCTGGTTTTGAATCAATCACTCCAGTAGTGAGTTATTTAGGATTCGTGTAAGCAAATTCTGAATCCTGAAGAGTGATTGAAGAGGCCTGGTTTTGAATCAGTCACTCCTGGTTTTGAATCAGTCACTCCAGTAGTGAGTTATTTAGGATTCGTATAAGCAAATTCCGAATCCTGAGGAGTGATTGCAGAGGCCTGGCGAGTCAGTCATGAGACTGTTTGCTTCCTCAGATCCGGTGTTGACTGGTCGAGGTAAACAGACAGTTCCTTTACTTGAGTGCCCCCTGTTGGTGAAAATAGTGTAATTTAAGAACAACATCACTTGAGAGCTTCTTAGATGTAAGACTCACAAAGACATTGTCCTCAAATGTCTTTTCTGAATATCCTCATTGGCTTGATGTTTTCAGCTGTCAAAAGGTTCCAATTAAATGCTCCAATGTGACCCTGACTCTCTCTGTCCCTCCCTATCTCTCTCTTTCCCTCACTGTCCCTCTCTCCCTTCGTGTCTCTCTATCCCTCGCTGTCTCTCTCTCTCTCCCTGTCTCTCTCTCCCTCCCTCTTCCTCCATCTCCCTCCCTCTTCCTCCATCTCCCTCCCTCTACCTCCATCCCTCCTCTACCTCCATCTCCCTCCCTCTTCCCCCATCTCCCTCCCTCTTCCTCCATCTCTCTCCCTCTTCCTCCATCTCCCTCCCTCTTCCCCTGCCGCCCCCCCCCCCCCCCCCCCGTCTATAGATGTTCCTGTCTATTGGTTTTGCAGCGTTGGGTGTGGGAGGGGCCTTGTACAACCTAGCCGTGGCTGCAGTGGGTCTGTCCAATGGCCCTCTCTGCCTCTGGAGCAACGCAGCCAACCCCATCCCCTCGTGGGGAACCCCCTTCGCTGGAGGGTACGACAACATACCACCTGCCTGTCTGCCTGTCTGCCTGCCTGTCTGTCTGTCTGTCTGTCTGTCTCTCTCTCTCTCTCCACTCCGTCTCCTCTCTCTCTCTCTCTCTCTCTCTGTCTCTCTCTGTCTGCCTATCTGTCTGTCTCTGTCTGTCTGTCTCTCTCTGTCTGTCTGCCTGTCTCTCTCTGCCTGTCTGTCTGTCTCTCTACCTGTCTGCCTGCCTGCCTGTCTGTCTCTCTCGCTGTCTGTCTCTCTGCCTGTCTGTCTGCTCTGTTGGCCTCCTGCTTGTCTGCCTGCCTGCCTGTCTGTCTGTCTGTCTGTCTGAACTAC
>BROE01000023.1:9524950-9542773 GCA_036571765.1 Plecoglossus altivelis | reverse complement strand
AGTGTTCTGCTATGAGTTTTCTTGCTCTCCTGCTTTCTCCTCTCAATTTTTCCCTCACTCTCTTCCTTCTCTCCTCTCCTCTATCCTACTTCTCTCCTCTCCTTCCTCCCCTCTCTTCTCCTCCTCCTCACCCTCCGGTATCCATCCTCTACTCTCTCCTCCTACCTATCCCTTCTCACCTCATACCTCTACAATCTGTAATTATACTCCTTTTCTCGCCACTGAAACTAGAACAGTATTTCTTAATTAAACACATATGATTAAATAAAATTATTTCCACAATTTCGTAACTTTGTTTTTAACAGTCTATATATTTAGGAACTCTTCTTCTTTCTAAGTCGCGCCTTCATCCCTCACTATCCTCTCGCTTCACACCTACCCTATCTCTCGCCACTTACTAACCTTCATCCATAAAATCCTCTACACGCTCCTCATATCTAGTCATCTCTCCCATCCCCATCTCTCCTCTCCGTCTCCTCTCAGTGTCCCCTTCGAGTGCGGTCCTCCCTCCTCCTCAGGTGGAGACAGGTTAGATGCCAGCGAAGAGAGCACTATAGTCGCCTCTCCCATCGTCCGTCGGCGACGCGCCCTGTAGAGTAGAGAGACCACTGTGCGAGTAGTATATTGAAGCAGCACATAAGGAGAAGAAAAGTTACTGTAGCGCCTGCGTTCAAGAAAGCCAAAAGCCTGAGTGACTTTGCCAACGACCCCAGTAAGTACTACAACCCTCGGCTTCGGTTCAACCACCTGGCTCGCAACGCCCTCTGGTTCGACTTCGGCATGGACCACAACGCCAACTTCTCGTCCGCGTTGGCGAAGCGCGGCGTGGCGGCGGTGCGAAAGGCGTTCCGGTTGATCCTGGTGTCGGAGTACTTCGACCAGTCTATGGTTCTGCTCAGGCACGCCCTCTGCTGGCCACTGGACGCCGTCGTCTCCTTCAGCCTCAACGCCCGACAACAGAAGCCCAGCGGCGTCGCCGACAGCTGGGTGGGGAAGGCGGCCGCAGCGGCCGGGGTTGGCGTGGGGATAGGCCCCGCCTCCTTAGGGGGCGCCACCACGCCCAACCTCGCCCTGACGGAGGAACAGAGACTGAGGCTACGCGACTGGAACGCCCTGGACTGGTACCTCTACCAGGCTTTCAACAAGACCTTCTGGGAGGAGGTGGAGCGTTTCGGACGGGCGCGGATGGAGGTGGAGGTGGGTCACCTCCAGACCCGACGGGAGGTTCTGGCCCGCGTCTGTCTGAGGGATGGAGGAAAGCCTGTGGAGGCCAACCGGATCCGGGACAAGACCATCCGGCCGTACCAGAGCGGTCTGGTGAAGATCCTGGGATACGAGCTTCAGCCTGGGCTGGACAACACTACCCGTCAGGCCTGCTTGCGGATGATTAGGCCTGAGATCCAGTATAAGGACCATCTGGATGCCAGGCAGTTTCCCAGGGCGGCAGGCCAGGCTCCAGTGATGGCGCCTGGGGGCCCACATGTTAGGAAAGACCCAGGCTTTCCCCCTCGGACAGGGGAGCTGAGGGGGAGGGTGGGGGAGGAGCTGAGGGGGAGGATGGGGGAGGAGCAGAGAGACTGGGATGGGAGCCGGCTAGCCAGGAATCAGAGCTTGGCAAGAAGTGAGAGGAAAGATCAGATGAGATAGTTTGCTGTGAAGGGAGCTAAGGGACCTATGAAGGAGTTTACAACAACCAACTACAAATTGAAACCTCTGAATGATTGACTAGATTGATCTGGTTCAGTCTGGTCTGGTCTGGTCTGGACTAGACTGGTCTGATCTGGACTAAACCGGTCTGGACTGGAGCCTTGGTGCTTATTTAGGCGGGAAAGAAGACAGAGTACAAAAAGAACAAAAAACTGTTGCTCCAAATTTGCGCCATTTTTTTCTCGCCTTTTTTTTTGGACACTCCTTTCAACGGTCTTCTGTTCTGGACTCTTTGGAGGTGGAGCTGAGGTGGGTCAAAGGGCAAAAGGTTGAGCTTGTCATCGTTTCCCAACCAAACTGCAGTTAAAGTTCTGAAATAGCTCCAGTCTAGCATGCCGAACACATTCCACCCATCTCTTATCTCCCCTTTTGTCATACCTGCAGACGGACATAAACAAACTCCGCTGAAAAAAGATCATTTGTGTTTCTGCGTAGACACACCTTGGAACCGGTTCCTTCAGTCAAGACCCTACAGTGCAGAGACTGAAATCCATATGAACTCCACACGGTAGAAAAGTACATCTGATGTTAGCTCTGGCCCAGGGCGCAGTTGTTGTGTCTTGGAGAGCTGTAGTTGGACCCATGTGCTGTTGAATTTGAACAAGAGGTTTCCTCTCATGCTTAGGGTCATGTCTGTGAGCTTGGGTTAGCGAAGGATGAGGCAGGGGAACGAGAGGGGGAGAGAGAAGGAGAAGGAGTGGAGAGGGAGTTGGAGGAGAGAGTAGGAGAAGCAGAGGCAGTAGGAGGAGAGTGAGAGTAGGAGAAGTAGAGAGAGAGGAGAGTGGGAGTAGGAGAGAGAGGAGAGTTTGAGGGACAGAAAGAGAGACGGCGATAGTCTGAATGCTTTCACTTCTACCCATAACAGACTGTGGTCAGTGAGAAAGACTGGAAGATTCACATCTGCCAGGATGTCTCTCAGACGGAGTTTTAGAATTCTGATTCCACGGATTCCGAATTCCGAGGTATTTATTTGTGATTCCACAAGAGTGTGGGACACACGTTGCCATGCTTGTCAGAAGCCTCTTCCTCTCGCCGTACAAACACACACGTGCATGTTGCGTTTGCATACTATTACCATATGTCTGAACGCACACACCCACCCACACAGACACACATACACACACACACACCATGTTGATTGACAGCTTGAATCTTGATCGCAGATTTTTGAAACGCTCCGTCACGCTACTACTCGCCTACACAACCTCCCCCCCCTTCCTCACACACC
The DNA here is from genome assembly GCA_036571765.1 of Plecoglossus altivelis. NCBI lineage: Eukaryota > Metazoa > Chordata > Actinopteri > Osmeriformes > Plecoglossidae > Plecoglossus > Plecoglossus altivelis. Next base: position 9,539,838 of record BROE01000023.1, on the reverse strand, counting down.
TCCAGCTATTGGCTCAGACAGTGTTCCTTCCTGTAGATTAAAGGTGATAACTGATCGGCTCCGCTCGGTTTCATCTGGTCAAACCAGAACTAACACTAACTGTGAAACAAACCAGTCAGAAACGGTTTTTGAACCCTGACGAAGCAAAAAGGGACGTGGTTGGTTCGCACTTTGAACCCAGACGCGCGGTGCGACGTCTTGGCGACCAGGTCACCGTGACAACACCTCCGGCTGGTTGAGAAAGCCCTAGAAGCTTCCATATGTCCATGTTGACTTTCCCTCCCTCACACCCCCACAGCTTGATCAGTGGGGTACGTGTCACATTTGCACGAGCTGCATCCACTTAAGAGAGGTTTGGTTTTTATGCTCCAGACTAACAGCTCACAACCTGCTGCCTGTCAGGTAAACACCACTATATGTTTTTCTTTTCTTTTACAATGTTGTTGTTGTTTTGTTCAGTTGTTGTTTTTGGGAGTGGGGGGAGGGGCGGGGCGCGGGACACACACACACCGTGTTTTAACACGTAGGACGGAACACAGACGAGCTCTTGTGGGGCATCGCGGAGTGTTCTAGAAGGCGCGGAACGCCGCGGACGTTCTGCGTTCTATTGTGCTGGTCTCTCAGTAGCCTTTACCTGGGGACAAAGGAGAAAGTCAGCCCGCTGGAGCCCTGCTCCTACAAGGGGCTGCGTTCAGCCTCTCATCTTACCCCAGGCCAGGCCTCTGGGGGTATCAGCTGACGGGCGTCTCAATGCTTCACTTCATCTGAGCCCCAGTTCTCTCCTCTTAGGGCCCCTATCGTTTCCATGTCCTTTCAACACACACTCACGCTTCGCACACTCACGCTCACACACTCACGCTCACACACACACTCACGCTTCGCACGCTCACGCTCACACACACACTCATGCTCACGCATACTCACGCTCACACACTCACACACTTACGCGCATGGTCACTTATGCTCACACACACACACATTCACACACACACTAACAGAGACTCGTGCACTCACCCCCCCTCACACACACACACACACACACACGTCAGTTGGAGTGCAAGCGGTTACTATTGTCCACCAGCTACGATATCAAACTTCAATCTCTGTGAAAGTCGGTCTTGGCTCACAGGGTGATCAAGTCGACTGGGTTCCTCCTGGGTTCCTCCCGGGTTCCTCCTGGGTTCCTCCTGGGTTCCTCCTGCTTCGACACAAGCAGCTCCTTCTTTCTCAGACAGGTGACCTGTCTCGTTTCCTCTCAACCAACTTTTTTCTGGAGCTCAGAGCTTCTTCAACGTTCGTTCTCAAACGTCAGATGGTTCTTTTCCCAAGAGCCCATGATGCCGCCGCCATGTTTGTAGTTTTTGTGCGTGTAGAATCTGTAGTCCAGAACAAGAGATAAAGAGGAACATGCGTAGCTGAGTGTAAAGAGTGATGGTGTTTATTAGGCCTTTACTGGCCCGTCAGAGTCAAGTCAGTTGAAACTCGTCTTTTCCGACCACAAACACTTTTTGGGATACAGTTGTTTGTTTGCCTCATGATACTGAACATTTTAGAAATGAAGGCTTTAAAATGAAGACTGTATTTATTGTTGCGTTGCTTTTAAAATATCTTGTAAATATTGTATTTATTCTTTTTAGGTATTCCCAATTTGGGTTAGGTTGTGGGGGAGGGAGGGAGGGAGGGGGGGAGGGACCAACAATTTGACTGGAATGCACTGTTCAGTGACCTAATTAAGAGAGAATGGAGAGCTGGTAATTCACAGATTCAGTGAAAACTTTTACAGTTTTAACAAGACAATGAATGAAGAAGTATGAACAAAATGTTAAACACACACACACACACACACACACATACACACATACACATACACATACACACTACCATAACCACATGCACACATCCAGTCATGGGATAACTACAGTAGTTATGTGGTTATGCATGCTCATCACCACGTGCACACACTCTGCATACTGATTGGTCCCCATACGCAAGTATTACCGACAAACTAATGTTTTGGCTTTATAAAAATCAAGAACGTTTGTCACGTAAAAAAAAATGGATGGATGGAACTTGAACCATACTGTGATTTACATTATGGGTGTAATGATTGTTAACATGATGGACACATCGATGTTAAACCATGTTTTGTTTGTATACTCAGAAATGAAACGCTTGTGAATTGAAAGAGATCGTTCACGGTAATCAAAACACGGTCAGTCGGTGGTATGGTTGAGTCCTTGAAGGAGGGACCGTGTCTGAGAAAAGTTCGGTTCAAAAAAATCCATATAATCTTTTGTTTACCGTGAGTTCTTGGTTTTTTTTTTTGCCTTCGAAAGGAAAATTACTAAAACCACTTTGGGTTCTCAGAGTCGGATCCATCATTATCTAAAGACAAGTATCCTTCCGCCGCACGGTAAAACGGTTACAAATGTCTCCGGTGTGACATGTACCTAAGCGCGATGATGGAGACTAATTGGAAACAAACCTTCAGATTGTCAAACTGATCCATTGATCGTTCATGAGACCAGACGCCCGATGTTTGCAGGTACAACAACCATATTTATTTTCTCTATTTGCTACTTGAAACTTGTTTATAATTACTTGGTTTAAAACATTGGTATATCTGTGTGCATTTCTTCATTTTATTTTGTTTTCTTGTATACAATAAAGCAAACATTTCCCAAACAAGTCTTGATATATATCTGTGAAGGATTTATTAACAATTTAGTCTGAATCTTTTACACTGTAACGCATGTAAGTTTAGTCAATGAAATTCACAAAAGATCCGCGTTGATTACATTATGACATTCACGATTAGACTGATTGGTAATTATTGATTAAAAGACAAACGACATTCCAATCAAGTGCTGTGAGATGCAAAAACGCTCCGATTTAATTGCGTTATATGTGAACACAGACATTGCCTATACTATAGTGAAAGAGAAAGGTAAACCCAGTATTAATAGTTGATTGGTCGTGCCTGGATACGCGTCTCATGCTCTGCGATCCACTATGTGGACTGACTGCACTTGCACACATCATTGTTGGCTGCGGGTTCAAAACCTGCGGACAAGAATGGATGGCTACACAATGAATGTGTTTTTGAACATTTGCTTTTAAGCTCTATCTAAGTATTTATTGACACCGTTTTAAAGTCAAAGTGGGACTCGAATTAGAAGTGGGATTCATTCATTTCATATCTTTGTTTACATAGCTAGCTGGGCTAACCTGTCAACGCGACCTAGCTATGGTTGCGATGATGGAGTCCCAATGCGACTATTTCATGTATTTCCCCGCAGTTCCCATCACGGACCTTTCCGACCCGACTAAATATAGGAGTCTTCCCCGCCGCAGCCACCTCTATTTGGGAGAAACGGTTCAATTCTTGCTCGTTTTACGATCCAGAGATGGAGCGACGACCACCAAAACGGCGTGCGGAGCGAGCAACGGCGGTGAAACGGAAAGCAGCGGACAAGCTTGGAAAGATCTTGTACGGTCTCTCTCTGCCGTGGCTAGTGTTTGCCCGGGTGGCGAGAACCGACAACGGTCTCAGTTCCAGCAAGACTTTCAGAGCAGCTGCAGCGACGATGGAGCCGCGGAAGGAGAGACGGATGAAGGGGATTTCGGAGGGGAGAGCGGGGCAGGTAGACGGGATACCGGGAACCGGCGCTTCAGACTGTGTAAACCGCTGCTCATTCACAATAGCGCCGGTAGAGACGGACGACACAACCGACGGGCGCCAATACAGGTAGATAATGAATGGAAAACTTAGTGGTGATATCCTAAACGAATAACTGCAACTTGTGCATAATATACCGTTCATTATAATCTAAATAATCGTTTATTTTTTTGACGCATGAGGAATCGGAAGTTGTTACATTTCCTGAGTTGACAAAGAAAAAAAAGATCCACGTCAAACCACAATAACAATGTGAGCTTCCGACTTTAACACGGTCCGCTGACATTGATCAAACCTCTGTTCGTGGAGGCTGGAGAGCGTTTCGAAACGCAGGTGCAGTCGCCGTAACTCCTCTATATTTTGAGAACACAAACCCTTCACACTAGCGAGACTCGACTCGGCACGTAGACCGTATATCTGTCAAACCTTTTAGACCTTGACGTCTTTGCCTACGGGAATACTTGCTCACACTTGTCTGCAAATGTTGCGAAGCGCATAGCCGTTGGCCGGTAACTCCACCGCCAGCCGGTTTGACACACACACACAAAAACACATTGCATAACGAGATCCCAACATTCAAGCTCGTATTCAAACTGCCTTGTCTGGTACAGTTGATGTTGTTTCGATTCCGTTAGGTGTTAAGAGGTTAACTTTAAGTTTATGGGACTAATTTGGTATGGAGGGTAATTTTTGATCGTTAGCAGTAGTTTGGTCTAGGCTTCGACCTTCAGCCATACACGTGAGAAGCTACAACTGTTATTCAGGTGTGTCCGGTTTGTATAAGACCAACGCACACAATAGTAGTTTATTCAACGGGCCTTTTCTCTATAAACAGTCGCTTGTAAAGGTATAATTGTTTAACCAACATGTTGAGATGGAGGAGAGAGTGAGCACACGTGTGCACACACGCACACACTCACTCTCTCACACACACACACACACACACACACACACACACACACACACACACACACAGGTGTTCACAGGTGTGCACAGGTGTTGGTTTCTACATGAGAATGACTCACATCCTTATTCGTCTGCAGGTTGAGTCTCCCAGTAGGCCTTCATCCATCTTCTCTCTTAGAGAACCTCACGTTGATTCTGTTTCCTCCCTCTTCATTCAATACAGGAATGCTTTATTGAACACACACACACATACACGTGCGTCATTCCTTGTCTCTTCTCTCTCTTTTGCCACTCTCTTTCTGTCTCTTCCTCTCCATCGCTCTCCCCCCCTCTCTGACTCTCTCCCTCCCTCCCTCTCTCTCTGACTCTCCCTCTCTATCTCTCTCCCTCCCTCCCTCTCGCTCTCCCTCTCTCTCCGACTCTCCCTCTCCATCTCTCTCTCTCCCTTCCCCTATCTCTCGCTCTTCCTCTCTCTCTGACTTTCTCCTTCTCTCTGGCTCTCTCTCCCTCGCTCTCCCCCTCTTCTCTCCTTCTCTCCCCCTTTCTCTAGTCTTCTTTGGAGGAACCAGTGGTCATGAATGATGAGGTCATCTTCCCTCTGACTGTCTCATTGGACAAACTCCCAGTCAACACACTGAAGGCCAAGGTGAGTGAGGAGGTGTGTGTGTGTGTGTGCGTGTGCGTGTGCGTGTGTGTGTGCGTGTGTGACAGAGATCCAGACACAGACGTATAACCTTCCATTAGTCTGGTAATCTGTTGTGTCTCACACCATTCTGCCTTGAACCCCTTCGCTTTCTCTCTCCTCCCTCTCCTCCTCGCGTGGCCCGGTGCTCCTGCCTCAACCTCTATCTCTCCTCCCTCTCCTCGCTCCCCTTGCTATCTCCACCCTCCCTCCTATCTCGCCTCCTGCCCCTGCGTACTTCCTCCCTGCGTCTTCTAACCGACCCGCTATCTCCACCTCCCTCTATCTCTCCACCTCCCTCTATCTCTCCTTCTTTATCTCCTCCTTGCTCCTTCCTTTCTCTTTCCTGTCTTCCCCTCCCTCCTCCTCTCTCCCCTCCTCCCTCTCCTCCTCCTCCTTCTACTCCTCCCTCCCTCTCCTGTCCTGTCCTCCTCCTCGAGACCTCTATCTGCTCCTCCCTACTCCTTCTAGCCGCCTTCTATCTCCTCCTCACTTCTACCTTCCTGTCCTCCCTCTCCTCCTGCCTCTCCTCCTCCCTCTATCTCTCTGTCTCTTTCTCTCATGCTCTCTTTCTATTGCTCCCATCTCTATCTTCACATCCCAAATCTCCTCTTTTCTTCCTCTCTCCTCCCTCTCGCCCCTTCATCCTCTCCCTCCCCTCCCTCGCCTCTCCTGCCCTCCTCCTCCTCCCCGTCCCTCCTCACTCCCTCACTCCCCTCCTCCCTCCCCTCCTCCTCGGCCTCCTCTCTCCTGCGCGGCTCCCCACCTCCCGTCCTCGCCCCACAGAGGATTCGTGAGGTCGACGGTGTGGAAGCGAGGAGGCAGGAGAGGGCGAGGTGCAGGAAGCAGAGGGCTATAGCCTCGAGCGGGTGTTGCAGCTAAGGGAGTCCCTCCCACACCCTTCAGAAGCAGGAGAGACCTCAAACACGCTTCAACGGCTCAAAAGGTATGATCTAGAAGACTGTGGGCTGAGGTCAGCTGCTGTTGGCTAAACAGGACTGGGGGAAATGATCTCTGGGGATCTCTCAATCCCTTTTCAAATCCTTCGTTTTCTCACCTACTTTCTCTAATCTCTCACGAGGCAGTTTTTCCGTCTCGTCTCGTCTGCACTTACTTGGCACAGTAGGGGAATTTTTTTTCCCCATCGTCTTCTCGTTGCGTGTCTCTTTCTCTCCTGCTGTCTCTCTCCTCCTCTCGTCGTTTCTCTCGCGCGCCCGCTCTGGCGGGGCCCTCTCTCTCGCGTCTCTCTCTCTCTCTCTCTCCTCATCTTTCGCCCCACCCCGGCGTCGTCAGTCTCTCTCATCTGACTCTCTCTATCCCCTCATCTCGGTATATATTATTTAACACTTCTTTCTCCCTCCCTCCCTCCAGTCAGCACTACCCTGATGGTTCTTCCTCCCCCCACTGTGAAGTGTCAACAGATGACAGTGTCTGGGAAACACATGACAGTTCTCAAAGGTAGGTGTGTGTGTGTGGGCGGGGAAGATTAATATTGTAACACCACGGCCGTTTGGGGAGGGGGGAAGATAAACACTGTAACACCACGGCCGTTTGTGGAGGGGGGAAGATAAATATTGTAACACCACGGCTGTTTGTGGAGGGGGGAAGATAAATATTGTAACACCACGGCCGTTTGGGGAGGGGGAAGACAAACACTGTAACACCACAGTTGTTTGGGTGTGAAACCACCTGTGACTTCCCCCCCCTGAGTAAGAACGAATGTTGCTTTCTCAGGGCGAACATTGAAACCAACAGCAGGTGTGGCTTGGTCAGACTAAGGCCACAAACAGGAACTGAGGAATCTAAGCAGGGTGACAAAAGAACTTGCTTCCGCTCTAGAACCCTGGATCCTCTAGAACAGACATGGGCAAACTACGGCCCGCCGTGGGCCCATGTACGACCCGTTAGACTTTTTAATCCGGACCGCAGAACTTGTCCAAATGATGGTTTAAAAACCTAATTCATTTTCCCATTTCCCTGCAACGCCCTCGTTTCCATTCAAAACATAGTCCACATTTACGCTCAGCAGTGGTACAGTAGCTTCATTAACACGCAGCACATCGCTCCCAAGTTAAAGAGCCACTTCTAGTTTGTGCTGCAGGTAGGATATGTAATACAGTCTATCTCTGTATGCTTGGTGACGGTACACATGGACTGTTTGCCCGTGAAGGTGAAGGCGTCCGTGGTGAGTTTGTAGAGCGCGTGGTCAGGACAATCTATCCATGATTTTTTCGGGGGTTTGAACACGATTAGAAATGATTGAGCTTGAGTGTTTAATTGGGTAATAATACGTTTTGAATGCTGAAAGTGAGTCGGTTTATTCTCTTCAATAAATGTTGGTTTCTTTAACATTGCACCTTCAATTGAAACGTATGAAAACAGATGCAATCTCCAGGTGTGATAAATCGCATCGCGAGTGCTATTTTTAGCTCTTTACATTTTCTCCTCCCAGTATTGTGCAAAGTGGTGTGAAAACTCCCTATCTTGCATATTCATTGAGACAAACGTACTAACAGGATAAGGGCTATTTTGCACATTTGAAAGATGCAGTCCTCAGTATGTACTGTTAATAAATCCGATTGTACATTTATGTGCGTGTACCTACCGTCCAATAAGATTTGCCCACACTACACACAACGCTTTAGTATATCCGGCCCAAACACTCCATCCAAATGTACCTGGCCCGGCCCCCCTGTCAAATAGAACCTATTGTGGCCCGCGAGTCCAAAAGTTAGCCTACCCCTGCTCTAGAACGAAGATCCTAGTCCCTTTAAAGAACCTCCTGGCGTGCTGGTATGGTCTTTAATCACCAGCCTCTGCCAGGCAGTAAGATTTTCTGGATAATTCCTGGTGGCGGAACACCAGATCCAGTTCTTTGGGCCGGTCAGTGTTGGGAAGCAGCCATCCTGGACTGGCATGTGGTCGCCAACGACTGCGAGATGCTCTTGGTGCTTGAGTAGACTTGAGATTAGATGAGATTAGACGGACACGCATAGACAGGCTCCAGTTTCCTTGGTGACGTCTCCACGGTGACGTCTTCACGGTGACGTCTCCTTGGTGACGTCTCCTCGGTGACGTCTCCACGGTGACGTCTCCTCGGTGACGTTTCCACGGTGAAGTCTCCTCGGTGACGTCTCCTCGGTGACGTCTCCACGGTGACGTCTCCTCGGTGACGTTTCCACGGTGACGTGCTTGTGCCATTTATTGATTTTGCAGACCCGCACATTTTACAGAGCTCATCACACGCTGGACAGTCCCTGTTTGACCTTCTCTGTTCAGGCAGACCGTACAGAGACTGTAAAAACCTGGACGCATCAGAACAGGTTTTATACCAGAGCCACGGTCACCATAATGCTGTTGTATAAACAAGCTTGGAAGTGCAATATCCTAACTTTTCATGGGCACTTTTATCATCCAATTTTGTTGCGCGGTGTACAATGTCAATAAAGATATTGTATTTGAACCTGTGGTCATACTGCTGCCACCAAGATGTAGGAAGGATAAGATGAGATAAAGTTGGGTAGAGATACTCTGTTGTGAGTACATAGTGTATGACCTTGATATATGGCTTCCCTCTTAGCTGTGTGTGTGTGTGTGTGTGTGTGTGTGTGTCTTTGTGTGTGTGTAGTAAGTGTCTGTCTGTGTGCGAGTGGGTGGTTGCGCGTGTGAGAAAAAGACAAAAGCGTCGAGCTATGCTGTTGGTGCAGAGAGAGAACAGTAGCTGGTAGATTAAAGACCTCTAGATGCAGAGAGAGAACAGTAGCTGGTAGATTAAATACCTCTAGATGCAGAGAGAGAACAGTAGCTGGTACATTAAATACCTCTAGATGCAGAGAGAGAGACCAGTAGCTGGTAGATTAAAGACCTCTAGATGGAGAGAGAGAACAGTAGCTGGTAGATTAAAGACCTCTAGATGGAGAGAGAGAACAGTAGCTGGTAGATTAAAGACCTCTAGATGCAGAGAGAGAGATCAGTATCTGGTAGATTAAAGACCTCTAGATGCAGAGAGAGAACAGTAGCTGGTAGATTAAAGACCTTTAGATGCAGAGAGACCAGTAGCTGGTAGATTAAAGACCTCTAGATGCAGAGAGAGAGAACAGTATCTGGTAGATTAAAGACCTTTAGATGCAGAGAGACCAGTAGCTGGTACATTAAAGACCTCTAGATGCAGAGAGACCAGTAGCTGGTACATTAAAGACCTTTAGATGCAGAGAGACCAGTAGCTGGTAGATTAAAGACCTCTAGATGCAGAGAGAGAACAGTAGCTGGTAGATTAAATACCTCTAGATGCAGTGAGAGACCAGTATCTGGTAGAATAAAGACCTTTAGATGCAGAGAGAGAACAGTAGCTGGTACATTAAATACCTCTAGATGCAGAGAGAGAGAACAGTAGCTGGTAGATTAAAGACCTCTAGATGCAGAGAGAGAACAGTATCTGGTAGATTAAAGACCTCTAGATGCAGAGAGAGAACAGTATCTGGTAGATTAAAGACCTCTAGATGCAGAGAGACCAGTAGCTGGTAGATTAAAGACCTTTAGATGCAGAGAGAGAGAACAGTAGCTGGTAGATTAAAGACCTCTAGATGCAGAGAGACCAGTAGCTGGTAGATTAAAGACCTTTAGATGCAGAGAGAGAGAACAGTAGCTGGTAGATTAAAGACCTCTCTAGATTTACAGAAGCACGCGTGCACATGCCAGATCAGAGCCAATTCTTCTGTTTTGCAGCGGACAGTCTTTGTGTTTTTCCTGTATCTCTCTGTATCTCTCTGTCTCTCTCTTATGTCTCTCTCTGTCTCTATCGCTGTCTCTCTCTGTCTCTCCTCTTCGTTCTGCCTACTCTCTCTTCTCTCTCTCTGTCTCTCTCTCTGCGTGTCTCTCTCTCTGGCATGTTGTGTGTGTGTGTGGCTCTCTCTCTGTGTCTCTCTCTGCATGGTGTGTGTGTATCTCTACGTCTGTGTGTCCGATCTGTGCGTGCGTGTGTGTGTCTCTCTGCGTGTCTCTCTCTCTGTGTGGTGTCTCTCTGCGTGTGGTAGTGATCTCCTCATCGGCGTCTCTCTCTGTTATCTCGCTAAGCGAGAGAGTCCTCTTGTTATTAATTTTTACTTGTTTTTACATAATGCAGGCAACGTTCTTTTGAACGTCAGGATTTCAGACCACAGCATCTAGAAAGTTGACTGAGCCTGCATGCCTGCAGCCCTGCAGCCCTGCAGCCCCCCAGCCTTGCAGCCCTGCAGCCCTGCACCCTGCAGCCCTGCACCCTGCAGCCCTGCAGCACCGGAAAGAAGAAGGAAGCTAAGGGAATTTGATGAAATCACCAAGCCCCATACGACTGACGTGTGTGTGTGGAGGAAGGCTCTATTAATAGAGCCCTTTGGGAATGATTGTGTTGTCTTAGTGGAGCTGTGATATAATCCTCCTCCAACTCTTTTCCTCCGACTTCATCTATCTGCCATTATTCTCTGATCTTGACAGGTTTCATGGTCTCCCCCTTCCTCTTGCCTTCCTTCTCCTGCCATATCTGTCCCTCTTCCCTCATTCTCTCTCTCTCTCTCTCTCTCTCTTCTCTCTCCCTCTCTCTTCTCTCTCTCCTCTTCGCTCCCATCTCCCTCTCTCTCTTCTCGCCCCCTCTCTCTCTACTCTCTCTCTACTATTCTATTTCTGTCCTTTCCCCTCTCTCTCTCATGCGCGACTCTCCTCTCTCTCTCTCCTCTCTCTCTGACTCTCTCTCCCCTCTTTATCCATCTTTCTTGCTCCATCTCCTCAGTATTAAACTCCAGTTCCCAGGAGGCCGTGTGTGTTCGGGATGTGAAGGTCCTGCCCAACCTCAACTCCTCCTACCTGCCTGTGATGCCTGACGGTACTGTTATGCTGGTGGACAACGTCTGGTACGTCACTGCCTGGCCAAGCTCCAGCCTCTCCCTCCCCAGCCTCTACTCCCCCAGTAAATACTCTAACTTCTCTCTCATGTGCTTTACTTCTCCTCCAGGCCTCTACCAACTCACTACGACTCCATCCCAGCCTCTACCTCCCTCCCAAGCCTCTCTCTTGGCCAGCCTCTCCGCTGTCCAGCTCTTTAACTCTCTCCTCCCAGAAAGACCTCTTTACCTCTGCTCTCAGCCTCCACTGCCTCACCCTACAGCCTCTCTCCCTCCAGCCTCTCTCCCTCCCCAGCCTCTCTCCCTTACGCCCAAGCCGTCTACTTTCCCCCAGGACCTCTGACTCTTCATCTCGCCTCTCTCCCAACCTCCCACAAGCCTCTCTCCACATCAGCACGGGCCTATCTCCCTACCCCAGCACTCTCTCCCGTGCACCAAGAGCCTCTCTCCCTCCCCAGCCTCTACTCTTCCCCCAGCCTCTACTCTCTCTCAGCCTCCACTCTCCCAGCCTCTCTCCCTCCCCAGCCTCTACTCCCTCTCCAGCCTCTCTTCTCCATAAACTAGTGAACCCGTTTGGTGGATAACCAGGCCCCCTCCCCCCGCCCCCACCCCCACAACTCTGTCTCACAGCACCAAGTCGGAGAGTGTTGCTATTTGGACCATACGTAGTGGTCTACCGGTCTGAGACAACGAAGTGCGATTTCACGCCCTTAATCCAAGCTATGCCTCAGGCAGGCATCCTTGGAGACGAGCAGATAACTTTCTGTTCCAGCTGCACAGCCTCAAGCCAAAGGTAAGTGTGGAAGAGGAAGTGAGTCTAACAGTACAAAATGAAGGGTGGAGGGATGAAGGGAGGGAGAAGAGGGGGGGGGGAGGGAGGAGGTGAGGAGGAAGAGAGAGGAGAGTGGAGATGGAAGGAGAGGGGGGAAGGGGGGTGGAGGGGCGGAGAAGGGAAGGGGAGGTAGGTAGTAGGGAAGGAGAGAGGGAGAGGGAGGTAGGGGAGGGAGGAGATGGAATGAGTATGGTAGGGAGGGAGGGACCGAGAGGAGAGGAAGGACGGGAGGCAAGGAGGGGGGAGGAGGAGGGCGTGGATGTGTGATCCGAGAAAAAGAGAAAGGTACTTAGAGACGAGTAGCTTCACCTTGGATGTGTCTCCTTGTGCTCGCAAGGTCTGGAAGGAGAAGGGGATCCTGACCCTTGAGTGGACCTTGAACCACGATAGCCTGAAAAGCAAGCTGAATACAGGCGTTCGTGGACAGTTGGTAGGCAACGGGAGAGCTACCAAGCATTCCTCCAACTGCCAACAATCCGTCCCCCCCACGCTCCGCTCTCCCGCGTCAGCTGGTGAACGCCCTCTCCAAAAAGTTACCGCGTCTCGTCATGTCCCTTACCTGCCCGCTCCGCGCTGGTGCTGGCCTACATCTGGCAACACTTCCGGTCAGTCAAGTACACCCTGCTGTCAACGAGATATCCTCCAGAGATCTTCCTGGCATGTGCGGACTGTCTGGACGTACTTCTGAGGGTCTGAATGAGAGGTGAGGGAGAGCAATTAATATGTACTATGAGGGACAGAAGACAGAAGGAGGCGAGAGAGACACAGTGAGAGATTTACGGAGCGAGATGAAGACGGGATGTACGAGGGGAGAGGGAACGGTGAGAGGTTATGATGTGATAAGGGAGAAACGGAGAAGAGTACTCAAGACGAGCACGAGGGAGAAGGAGGTGGAAGATGACCAAGAAATATCGTGGACCCGGAGAGACGGAGACGGAGAGAGATAGAGACTCGGTGTGGGCAGAAAAATGTGTTGCCCAAGTAAGTGGAGATAAAGAGTGCAGAGAAAAGGAATAGAGAGATACAGAATCACATTTCCGTGTCGACAGCTTCAAGCGCCAGTTAATCCAGCGGTGTAGTTTGACACGCAACCAAAACCATAAGGAGGTGTAGGTCGTATGACAGTCAGTAGAGACGGGTTAGATTGACAGCTCATGAGGGGGGCCTGTATGTCTGACAGGCTCCTTGCTACTTGGTAGATGTATGAGGGTATGTAGTATTGACACATTTTCTGTGAGCTTGTTTGTGCTGTTCAATGACCCTCATGTCATTTAGATGTTCAGGACTGTTTTGTTAATTGTTGTTGTTGGTGTTTTTTAAACCGTATTGTTGATATTTAAGGAGCCTCGAAAACCTTTTTGGGAAGACTTGCTCTCGGATGTTCCTGTCTGTTGATAATTCCCAAGGTGTCGAAACACCAGTTGAACCATGGGGCAAGGAAGGAGAGGGAGAACGAGTGTGATGTGTGTGTGTGTGTGTGCTTGTGTTTTAGATTCCTAGCTTCAAACTACTACAAAATACTCTATGGCTTATATTAAAGTCCATTTAGAGACATGGTGTTTGCTCTATGTTCTAGTGTGTGTTTAATGTCTATGTATGTGTCTGCTGTCCGTGTTGCTGTATGTAGTTATGTGAGTGCGATGCGTGTTTATTTATTGGGACAAGATCAACGAACATAAAAGGACAGGGCTTGTTGTATGCAATTTTTCCGAAAGATGACCCGCGAATGTGGAATCTGTCGTGGTGGTTGTGCGTGCATTGTTGGAAAGGAGTTGTCTGAAGTAAAGTATCAAGATATGCCTAGGCCTTGGGAAAAAAAGGTTGATATACCCTATTGATATGACTTCTCTCTCTCTCGCGTCATTCATACTTCTCGTTCTTCTGTCCCCTCTTCTCCTCTCCCCACCTCCCTCCCTCTCCCCATACCTCCTCCCCCCTCTCTCTAGTCCTCACTTCTCCCTCCTCCTCCTCTGTCTCCTCCTCTCCTCTTCTTCCTCCCTCTCTTGCATTCCCCGCCTTCTGGTTCTGCCTCATTATCTCGGCTCATGTTTACCCCAATCAATCTCCTCGCGCCTCACTCCTTACACCCCCTCATCCCTCTTTCCCTACCCCTCTCTCTCAGGGAGGGGGCGAGGCTCTTGTCCAGAGGTACTGTTATAGGTGCCACGTTGGTGCTCCGGTTGGGTAGGGGAACAGATGTCCACACTCCCACACTTTTATACTCTCGGGCACGCTTGTCCCAAGGCAGGCGCGTCTTCGTGCGTGGCTTCACAAGCGTTGTCGCCTTCAAATACACTTTCGAGCTGAGGATCCCCCTTTGAGGTGAATATGGACTGTGTGTGTCTCGAGTGTGTGTAGCGTGTGTGCTCCGCGCCCTTCCTAACATTTTGCATCCAATCAATGTGTTAATCAGTGAGTCTAGATTGTATCAGGGAAAGTAGTGAAGTAACCCGTTAATAGTGATGTATTTATCTTTCTGTCAATATTATTCCAATGCACCACACTATGTTGTTGTTCACTTCTCTTCTCGACCTCGCATTGCTCAATTTAATAACCCTAGATTTCTCGATTTCTCTTATTCCACGCATTGTGTCTAACTTGTTTTTCTCTCTCCCCGTCTCCCCTGTGTCTCTCTAAAACTCACTTACAGCATATCCTTCCTCCCCAACTCTATTTCCTCCTCCACCCCGTCGTGGTGTCTGTCTTCCTACTCCCTTCCCTCCTCCCCTCCATCCTACTCCCTCCCCTCTTCTCATAATCTCCCTCTCTCCATTCCTTCCCTACTCATTCTACCTTCGACCTATCCTCCACTTCCCCTCCTTCCCACTCCCTCCACCGTCTGCTCCCCCGCGTCATTTGCGTATCTCATAACCCACTAATCCTCTCCCTATCCCTCCGCACCTCACTCCTCGC
>BROE01000023.1:9496223-9524645 GCA_036571765.1 Plecoglossus altivelis | reverse complement strand
CAATGCTCTCACTGACCTTCAGACACACCCTCACGTGTCACAGGCGCGTGTCATGGAGGTGTCTGCTATCCACGCGCAGGTTTGTGCAGCGGTTGTTAGTGTTCTTGCCCTTTATTATTGAGCTCGTGAGACATTCACACAGTATCTGGGATAGAGTTTGTTAGCGTTTACACGTGGCCCTGAACATCAATAAGGCGGTGCTTGTGTGTGTGCACGTTGTGTGTGTGTGTGCGCGTACTGTGTGTGCGCATGTGTGGTGTGGTGCGCCGCGCGTGTGAGAGTGTTCGTGTGGTGGCGTTTACGCATGCATTTGGACAAATCAGTTGATCGGTTTTACACTGGGATGTGATGTATTGGAACTGTAACTGACTATTTGAGCGTGAAATGTAACGAACAAACAAATGTGACCTCACCTCTGTTCTAGTCTGACGTCTATGCCTTTGTTGCTCAGAACACAAACTCCAGTGTTCTTTAACTTTCGTTTTTTCTCTCGTTTTTGCCTTGATAAAAACACACCAACATTCCGTTTCAGAATGTTCAGATGGAACTCGAGAACTTTGGTCACGTTCTATCCAGAGTACAGGGACGGATGTTTAAATAAACTCATGTTTATTTCAAGATATATTTTGTACTACATTTCGCCAAAGTAACTCAGAATAGGATCGTGTTTTTCGTTCTTTTTAACAGCCATCGTTCGTTTAAGCACTTTATGTTTTTTCGCTTGTGATGTTCATGTCGTGTATGTTTGGTAGACACTCCACCATTGAAGGAGACGCTGGAAAAAAATAAAATATTTTGTTTTTGTTGAATTTAGCAGCTGAAGTGTTTTTTGGGGGAATGTATTACCTGAATAATGTTGGCAAAATTAATACATAGTTCCATCATGGTTATAATATATGGTGCGTGTTTACTGAAGACAAGACGAGTTGTACATGCAGCAGTATGACATTTATTCAATTAAAAAATACGTTTTCTTTCAAAGCACAAGCATTTTCATATCATTGCACTTTTCCCTGAATTACTATACATCTCATACCACAATTACGTCGAAAAACAACCGTAGTCAATAAGTTAAGAGTATTAGAAGGCGAAAATACAAATATAAACAACGATAAAAATTAATCAGCGATCAATATTCTCCTTACAGCTCTCCCCAGAGAGTCGTGTGTGGCTGTGTGTGTGTGCTACTCACCGTCAAAAGCCATAAACTACACCAGCAGCTTCTCAAACCGCGTGACCTTGGTGTCGGTTGGCGCCGCTTCATTCATGTCTTGGTACGGAACACCTGTTTGAAACGGAGAACAAGAACAACACCGGTAAGAAACACGGAACGAGACGAACCCTTTTTAACCCCGGTAAAAGATTAAATGACGATACAATTTCATGATCCGTGCCTAAAATAGTAAAACGGCGGACAAAGAGGACCCAAACGCCAAATCTACACCCGCTGAATCACTTTCAAATATTCACTTTTGAAAGAAATACCCACGTCGCGCTAGAAAGACTTGTATGTCCATTGTACTTGGGAACTTGACCGTGTCACTATAATAAGAAAATCAATCAATTAATTATTGGTTGTAATTATAATTCATGATAGCTGGCCATTGGTGATTATTATTATTATTATATTAGTGTATTATTATTATTATTATTCAATGTGATTATATACAAAACAATGGGTCATTTGATCGTGAATTCAATTAATTCAATATGATTCATAAATCGATGATTCACGACAGTTGTTTTTTCCCCATCTGAAGTGGTAAACTGGGGGAGTAACACACACACACACACACACTACACACACACACACACACACATCTTTTATTCACTCACTATCATCACCGGGGGGGGCACATACACAACCATACAACACAGCACACACACACACGACTACATTCACACTACACACACCCACCACACACCACACAAACACACGAGTGCGAGCAGGGACACACACTACAGGAAACAGGAACGTACTTGTGTTCATCTGAAGTTTGTTAGCCTCGTACTTCTTTCTCTTGTTGCTGTGGAGAAAATGTACAAATCTCAGATTGATCTCATCCCCTATTCTAAATATATCATTAGCAAACGTGAGCGTTAATATTCGGGGCAACGTGCGTTTGTGTGTGGTGTAAGTGTGTGTATTTATGTATGTGTGTATATGTGCGATTTGCTGGCCCCAGTCCAGGGTCTACCCCGCCCATGGCCCAAACTTACTGGGTTAGGCTCCGGTCACCCGTGACCCCAAAATGGAAACAAGCAGCACTGCAATCCCTACCAGGAATAAGCATAGACAATGGATGCTGATGTGTGTGTGGGGGGTTGGGGTGTTGTGAGTGTGTGTTGGTGTGGTGTGTCGTGGTGTGTTTGGAGGTGTGTGTTGTTGAGTGTGTGTTGGAGGTGTTGTGTGTGTGGTGCAGGTGAGTGTGTGTGTTAACATACCTGGCTCGGCTTTTTGTACAGGAGGGGGGGGGTGGCGAGCGGAGCGGGCAGATGATGTGGAGGGGAAGCCAGGAGAAGCCAAGACTGGCAATGGGAGGATGGGGGGAGATGTCTTCTGTATCGATCACCACACACACAACACCACACACACACACTATCACGACACACACGGAGCGAGCAGCACGCACAGTCGGGGTCAGTTCAGTACAGCCCCAGCACCCCAGGTGTGAAGGCAGCGTGTCAGAATCTTACCCAGTCCTGAGCTGGTTGGGGTCTTCTCCACCTCACACTGGTTCCCCTCAAAGCCCTCCGCACACTGGCAGGTGTAGTTCATGGGTGCGGACGCTTCGGTGCAGGTGCCTCCGTTAAGACAGGGATCACTTAGACACGTGCTCCTCTGATAGGGTAGGGAGGGAGGGAGAGAGGGGAGGGAATAGCAGGAGAGGAAGGAGCAGGGTAGATGGAAGGACAGACATGTCAGAAAAAGACAATGTGAGAGGACAACACACGACAGCTTTCCTTGTGCTCAGAACCCTTCCCCCCTCCATACCAGGAGGAGCTCCCCCCCTTCCCTCCCCCTCACCCCCGCACCTCCTGTCCCGGTCTTCTCCCCTCTCCCTCCCTTCGGGGCCCTGGGGGGCGCGGGGGTCCCTCGGCCGGCGCCTTCCTCCCCCCTCCCCCGCTGGCAGTTATCTCAGTGAAGCAGTCGGGGCGGGGGCGCCGTTTGTGCCACGTGCAGATTCTTTTTTCTTGTGTTCTGGCAGCGCGGTTGGGTTGCACACCGCTTACCCCTGCGTCGCACTCCATGACTAACCACAGTCCTCTTTCAGCCACGGCTATGTGTGAGGGAGGAGGGGGAGAGGGGAGGAAGAGGGAGAGAAGGAAGAGATTCGAGAAGAGGGAGAGGAGAGAAGGAATGGAGAGACAGGGGAAGGGTGCAGGTTGGAGGGGAAGGAGGGGATTTTATATATGGAAGGAGAAGGATGGGAGAGTCCTCGGGAGAAAGCTAAGAGGAGAGAGAGGTAGGACAGGTGCCCCTCCCGATTGCATGCTGTCTAAGTGAAGGAGTTCACACTATCCTGAAGGCCTTACAGGATAGTATCTGTTGAGATAGTTGCAGCCACAGCCAGGGAAGGGAACGCAGGAGTCCTCACTCATGACGACCAGCAGCACACTGGACATACTCCTCCACGCATAATGACCTCACACTCGAGGCGAGCCATGTCGGCGCAGGAGCGGGCAGGCGTACATGCAGGCGGAGTATTACTGTGTGGCACTGCGGGAGCAAGTTGGAGCGAGAGAGCGAGAGGAGACAGAGAAGGAGAAGAGAGGGGAGACGAGAGAGGAGACAGAGGAGGGAGACAGCGGAGGGAGACAGAGGGAGTGGGGAGAGCAAGGAGGGGAGAGGGAGAGGGACGGGGAGACAGAGAGAGAGCGAGAGAGGAAACCAGAAGTGGGAGACAGAGGAGGGGAGACCGAGGGAGGGGAGACAGAGAGGGGGGAAGACAGAGGGGGAGACAGAGAAGGGGAGACAGTAGGAGGGTAACAGAGGAGGTTGAGACTAGAGGAATGGGAACAGTAGGGTTTTGTGGGTAGACAGCCCCTCTTGAGCTCCGCCCGCAGTGGGGAAGACAGTAGGTGATTGTGAGGTGAGTGGTAGTGTAATGGGGAGTTCATGTAGAGGAGGTTTGTATCGTCAATCCCGAGCGTTCGTTTGTATTTCTATGACGTGGTGTGTCGAACCACATGCCCGCTAGGAATCTCCAGGATCCATAGTTTGACTCTGCAGTCAGCTGCAGCCTGAGCGTAAGACATTCGAGCGGAGCACGGGAGAGTTTCGCTCTCACGAGCAGGTGTTATTGTCATTCCTGCATCTATCACCTACACATCACACACAGTTTATCTCTATCCTACACTACTACTACACACACACTCACACATTTACACACACACATATTCACAACCACACACACACACACACAGAGTTAGGATCCCATACAACATAATATGTCCAAACTCACACATTATTGTTTCATCGAAACATACAGTGATAAATAAATACAATTTTGCAAGTGGAGCAAACAGCGAGCGAGGCAGCGCGAGCGCGAGCGAGATTGAGGCACACAGCGACACCAGACTTTACATGACACCTTCACATCTACAGCACACACGCAACACACAGATGTGTCCACCATTGTTCCCCCCCACTCACTCCTGGTAGCTCTTGGGGTCCAGGGTGGCGTGGCAGGAGCTGAAGGGCCCTGCTGGATCAGACAAGGCTCCACACTGACTGCTGCCCTGGAGACCAGCCAGCTGAGCTGGGGAACAGCCGGTGGTGTCAAAGCCAGGGTCTGGATCCACTTCCACCTCCCGCGGTGGAGAGAGAGGATGGTGTATGAGAGCGGAGGAACGATTGGAGGGGCATGGTAGTAGGATTAGGACAGGGCGAGTGCTGGGGTTATAGGTGAGAGCAAGGGAGAAAATAGTTAAAGGGGCGAGAAAACGTAATCGATAAACAGTATAATTTATATCTGTATGTTCCATATATGTACAAGTCTAACATGCCCTTTGTCCTTGCCATCTTTTTTTCTTTTTTTTTCTCTCTCTCTCTCATTTTTTCTCTCTTTCTTCTCTCTCCCCTCTCCTTCTTTCGGTATAATATATTTATATATATATATATTATGTCTCCTGGATATGTCGTCGTCTCTGCGCTGCGTCCGTGCGGGGGGGCTCGGGCTCCGCTGCTTCTCGTCGGGGGGGGGGCGCTGCGGCGTTGGCGGGGGGTGGTGGGGGGGGGGGGGGGGCGCGGTTTCTCTCTCTCTCCCTCTCTCTCTCCTCTCTCTCTGCTCTCTCTCTCTCTCTCACCCTCCTCCCCTCGCTCTCTCCTCTCCCTCTGCTGCTCTCGCTCCCTCCCTCTCCCATCTCTCTCGCTCTCTCTCTCTCTCTCTCTCTCCTTCCCTCCCCCCTGCCTCTCTCTCCCTCTCTCTCTCTCTCTCCTCCTCTCCTCTCTCTCCCTCCTCCTTCGTCTCCTCTCCTCTCTCTCCTCCTCCCTCCTCTCTCTCTCCTCCTCTCCTGAGTCGTCCGTCACGTTGTGAGGCAGTCACGAGCGGGGCCCCTGGCGGTCGCTGACCCTCCAGCTGTCCCCAAACTCGTTCAGGTTTCTGACCGTCACACCGTCCGGCTTCGTGTACTCGTTCCTGGAGTTCCCATCGTAGTTTCCACAGAGACCCCGCACTAACCCCCTGTACGTGCCAGGCATCAGCATCTCTGGAGTATGGGGAGGAGGCGAAGGAGTGGCGGGGGAGGGAGGAGAGAGGGAGGTGGAGAGAGAGAAAAGTATCAAGGGAGAAGGATGTGTGAGATTGTGGTTGTACGAAGAGGAGTGTGTGTGCTGCGCTCGTGAGCCGGCCGGGCCGCGTCATGCCGGGATCCCTCCCTCCCTCACCATCCCTTTCCTCCTCCTCCTCCTTTCCCTCCCCTCCGACCTCGGGGCCTCCTCCCTCCCACTCCTCTCATCTGTCTGGCCTTTCCGTCCAACGGACAGCCTGGGGGGGGGGGGTGTCCGAAGGTGGGTGGAATAGCGTAGATTGAGATTCTGGAGACGTCAGCCCTTTCATGCTGATACGAGGAGCCACACCTCCCATCCACCTGAGGAGAGAGGGAGGAGGGAGGGGAGGAGGAGGAGGGAGGGAAGGAGGAGGCGGAGAGGAAGGGAGGGAGGAATGGGGGGGGGGAAGGGGGGGAAGAAAGGGGGAGGGATTTGTTATGTGATAATATTGTAGTATGGAGGAGAGAGGGGAGGGAGGAAGGAGGGAGGGAGGGAGGAAGGAGGGGAGGATGGAGAGAGGGAGGAAGGGGAAGAGAAGGAATGGGCGTGTGTACGGTAGGAGAAGTTAGTTTGTAAGTCTGCATTTGGAAGAAACCACCAACACACACACACCACCCACACACACACACACAACACCACACGTCAACACCCCCGCTCCCTTCACTCACCAGCACGACCTTCTTCTGCAGGAAGCGGATGTTGACCCCGTATACGTCCACGTACATCTCATCCAGGTAGGACACCCTCTTGTTGCCCCCTCGACGGATGTTTTTGCCCCTGACCTGCAGCGGGGGCAGGGAGGGGCAGGCTGTGGCTGGCGGTCAGGACGTAGGTGTACGGACCCTGGTAGTTGTGGGTGAAACCATCGAAGGTACGGTAGTGGGGATCGCCAGACACGCTGCACTTTGACTCTGAGGAGGGAGGAGGAGAAGAGAAGAGCAAAGGAGAGGATGAGAGAGAGAGGGATGAGAGAAGAGGAGAGAAGAGAGGAGAGAGGGGAGAGACGTCAGCCTTGACAACACTTCTTTTAAAACATGTCACATGTGTTTGAGATAGAGGAGATAGACAGGACAGAGACAAGAGTGAGAGTGAGGAGAAGGGTGAGAAGGTAGGAGGGTGAAGAAGGCAAGGAGGGGGCGAGAGAGTGAGGAGGGGTGAAGAGGGCGAGGAGGGGCGAGAGGGGGTGAGGAGGGGGGAAGAGGGATGAGAGGGGCGGGGGTGAGAGGGTGAAGAGGGGCGGGAGGGTGGAGAGGGGTTGAGAGGGTGAGGAGGGGGCGAGGAGGGGGTGAGGAAGGGCAGGAGGGGGAGGAGGGTGAGAGGGTGAGGAGGTGAGATGGACTCACTTCTCAGGTTAAGTAGATGTTCCTTGGTTGTCCAGAGTACAGAAGAGTTGCTGCTACACTTGTAAGTCCTACACTAATGGTGACGCCACCCTGGATGCAACTACACTGCTGGGCACAGTGCTCTGTCACCCACTCATCTCCTACCTGCTCGCACACACACACAGATGCCACACACACACACACCAGACGCACCACACAGACCACATCACACACACACAGACCGCACTACACACACACACACAAACAGACACCCACACACGTAATAAGTGTGACTGAGAAAGAGAGAGAGAGGAATCGCGCGTTGTGTATGATAAGGTGGGGTGTTATGATGTGTGTGTGTGTGTGCAGTGGTGGGCACGTGTGCGAGTGTGTGTGAGTGTTTGTAAAGGTATGACTGTGTGTGTGTGAACGTGTGAGTGTGTGTGTGTGTAGTGTGTGTGTAGTGTTCGTGCGGTGTGTGTGTGTGGTGTGTATGGTTGTGGTGTGTGTGTGTAGAATGGTGTGGTTGTGTGTTGTATGTATATTGCGTAGGTGTGCGTGTCCTCACTCACGGCGCCCGATACCTCCATCCCCTGTCCACACAGCCGCACTTGGGGGCGGCAGCGGTGTCACACAGGCGTGGGCCATTGCGCTTAGCAACGTAGCCTGCTTCACTGTGCACCCCTCCGCACCAGTGGGCAGGGCGAGGAAAGCAGGGAACGAGGTCTGAGCAGTTTGGCAGGCTGGCGTGCAGATCTGACTAGTGTCGTTTAGGGGACAGGCAACGCTGTGGGGAGGGAGGGAGAAAGGGAGGAGAGAGAAGGGGAGGAAGAAGGGGAGGCGCAGAGGAGGGGAGGAGAGAGCGAGGAGAGCCAAGGAGATCAGATAGAGGGGTCGTTCTTTTGTACAGCTGTTGAGAGTAATTCTCCAATGGATGTGGGCGGCCTCTGTCTTTTTCTCCCTCCCTCCCCTCCTTCCCCTCCTCTCCCTCCCTCTTTTTTTTTTTTTTTTTTTTCCCCCCCCCCTCCCTCTTCCGCCTCCCTCCCTCCCTCTTCCCCTCCCCTCCTCCTCCCCTCCTCTGCCTCCTTCCCTCCCTCCCGCCTCCTGCCCCTTCCTCCCTCCCCTTGGCCTTCCCCCTCCCTTCGCCTCGCTCCTACTTCAACGACAAGAAGGTTGTTCCCCACTGATGTGACCCAGCACTCTGACAGCCGGCAAGCTTCCACGTTGCACACAGTGACTGGGGGGGAGGGGAGGAGGGAAGGGGAGAGGGAAAGGGAGAGAAGGAAGTTATGAAACCTGTTCTGCGAGCGTGTAAACCTCAGTAACATTCGTGCAGATCTCCGCGTGGCGCTCACCTGCATGCCGTCGTATTCGCACATGTCGAAGACGCAGTTCTTCAGGAAGGCCTCCGGGGGCAGCAGAGAGTGGCAGGGCTTGAAGCTGTCGGACAGGATGACTTCGGAGCACTGGGCGTTGAAGCTCTGCTCTTCCTCAGCGGAGCATTTGGTTTCATTAAGTCGGACGAGTGCTGGTGGCATCTGGATGGAGGGAGTGGGTGAGGAAGGTGAGGGGAGGGACATGAGGATGGGATGTGTGATATAGTTTTATCTATAGCTATAATCTTTTAAGTGAAGAACGGACAGATGGAGGGGTGGAGTTCATCATGCGGTCAGGGGTCAGGGGTCAGAGGTCAGACTCACCAGGGTCACTGTCTCCCTCAGACTTCCAGCTGTTCCCTAACTCGATCACATCCTTGGCTGGTCTGCCGTCAGGCATCAGGTTATCATCAGAGGAGTTCATGTTGAAGTTACCGCACATGCCCCACCTGGGAGGGAGGGAGAATAGGAGGGAGGCGAAAAGGGCGGAGGGAGGGAAGAATGAGGGAGGAGGGAGTGTGCGGAGAGAGGGAGGGAGGGAGAGTAAGTGAGTGAAATAGCAGGAGAGAGAGAGATAAAGAAAAAAAGAGAGAGATGCAGAGAGAAACAGGGAGAGACAGGGAGAGAGGGAGAGATAGGGGGGAGAGGAAGGGAGAGAAGAGGGAGCGGAGGAGAAAGAGGGAAAAGGTTTGTTTTGTTATATTTTATTATTCTTATAATTATTATTTTGCTTTCTCTATCTATTGTCGACTATATATATAATATATTACATCAAACAATTACTCTAATCTCACTATATATATCTATGATCATATCTATTATTATCTTATTTATTCATATATATATATATTCTATAAATATATATATCTCATAGATCCTAGTCGTGCATTCTATATATCTTATATTCTCTATTTATTATCTCTAGGTGGTGAACTCCATCAAACTTCACCCTCAGCCCGAAGTCTGTGGTCAGCATGCTGAACACGCCGCTGGTGAACACGCGAGCACCGACCACGCCCACATCCACTGGAGTCTTCACACGCCGCTCATTCAGCTGGGGACCAAGGGCAGAATGTAGGGTCAAGGGTCACGGTTAAAGGGTTAGGATTCTCTCTATCCTCACACTGTCCCCTCTTCCCCCTTCTCTGCCTCCGTTCCTCCCCCCCGCCCCCTATTCCTCCCTCCCTCCCCATTCCCCTCTCCCCTCCCGGTCCCTTCCTACCTCTCCCCCCCCTCCTACCGGGGCCTCCTCCTCTCCCCTCTCCCTCGCCTCCCCCCCCCTCCCCACAACACCCTCCCCGTTCCTCCACCTCCCCCCACCCACCCTCCCTCCCCCCTCCCTGTCCTACCCTCTCCCTCCTCCTCCCCTCTCCTCCTCCTCGGCGCGCCTTACGGCAGAGAAGCGGCCGTTCTTCATGAGGAGCGGTTGGCTCCGCAGGAACACGGGCAGAGCCACATACGAGGCCTCGGTTGGCCGCCTCTCGTTCTTCGCCAACGATGTGAAGGGCGTCACGTGGTGGTGTTGCACCGACACAGAAACAGAGAAAAGAGTAGAGAGGGTGGAGCAAAGGGGAGAGAGAGAGGGTGAGAGAAAGAGAAGGAGGGAGGATGGAGGTCGCGGAAGAGAGAGAGAGGGCGGGAAAAGGGAAGGAGAGAGAGAGAGGGGGGAGGAAGGGAAAGAGAGGAAGAGAGAGAGAGAAGATGGAGAGTGAGAGGAAATGAGAGGCAGAAGAGTTTTTTTTGGGGTTTTTTTTTTGGTGGGGGGGAGGCGTTTCGCGGGGGGGGGGGGGGGGGGGGGGGATTCGGTGTTTTTTTTTTTTTTTTTTTTTTTTTTTTTTTTTTTTTTTTTTTTTTTTTTTTTTTTTTTTTTTTTTTTTTTTTTTTTTTTTTTTTTTTTTTTTTTTTGTTTTTTTATTTTTTTTTGTTTGGGTTGGTGGTTTGTTGGGTGTTTTTTTTTTTTTTTTTTTTTTTTTTTTTTGTTTTTTTCTCTTTTTTTTGGGTTTTGGGTGTTGTTTGTTGTGTTTTCGTTTTTTTTATTTTGTTTTGGTTTTTTTTTTTTTGTTTCGAGAGAGCGAGAGTGAGAGAGGGGGGTGGAAGAAGGGAAGGAGAGGAGAGAGAGACAGAGCGTCAGAGGTCTGCGAGGAGAGTTAGTGAGTCAGACGGTGAGCGGAGGGTATGAGAGAGGGTCAAGCTAGAGATCTCTCCTCGGTACATGTCTCTGTCTCTCTCTAGTGTGTATGTGCAGGGTTCCCATGGAAGGTGTTCATCGACTCCCATCGAAGGTTGTGCTAGCTAGTGATGGCGTCACATAGCCACTGGATTTGACTAGCTCTCTAGTCTTCCCAAGGCCTTGAATTCTGCACATGATTACACATGTTATTACACATGGGACACATGTTATTACATGTAATATTTCAACTAACATGACCATCAACCAAAGGCAACTAATGGCTGATAACTACACTGATAACCAACATTAAGCTGGTTGGTCCGCTTGGGGTGTTATTGTGGAGGGGGCGTGTTTCTTTTGGGTTTGTGGGCGTGTCCTACCAGTTGAGTGACAGTCCAGGTCTCCCTCTACGACCTTGCATTCCTGGGCAGGGCTGCACATCCAGGGTTCACAGGTTACGTTGTTGTTGGCATTACACTGACAGCGCTCTGAGCAGTCCATGACAGGGAACTCCAGGTGTTCCCACTTCTCTGTATGGTCTCTCCACTACTCACACATGTTCTTCCACTACATGCTCATCTCTCATACATCACACACATAACACACACACACTTCCCACACTCGCTACACATCTCCAGCCACACTTCATCCACACAATACATACATGCACAACTGGACCTCGCATACCATACACACACGACCACAGACAATGCTCGACTCTCCTAAACACTAGTGTTACCCTAGTTGCTCTACATAGCATAGGTCGATAACGTCCAATCGTTGAATCTACAGCTTTTGTTGCTACCCTTCTCTCTCCCTTCCTTCCTCCTCCCTCCCTCCTCCCTCTTCCCTCCCCGTCCCTCCGTCCCTCCCTCCTCTCTCCGTTTCTGTCCGTCTTCTTTTAGGGTCCTCGTATTTTGTTGTTCTCATTCGTAGTGCAGCTGGACTGTGTCCGCGTTCGAGCTGCACATTTGTCCTCCGTGTAGACTGAGCACCCTGTCCTCGGTCCGCACACATCTCATGTCTTGTCTCTCTTCTCTCTCTTGTCTCTCTGTCTCGCGTTCTCCATCGCAGGTGGCTGGTTACAGCACTCGGGGCTGTTTTGTCTCTGGCACTGGGGGGGGGCAGTCGCGGATCGCCACATGGGGCTGGTAGTGGCCCTGCCTGGGGGGCTCTGTTCACGATGTCTGGGTCGGTGTGCGGGATGGGGTGGAGGGTGTTAGGGGTGAAGAGGGTTGGGGTGGAGGTGGGAGTGAGGGTGGAGGTTGGGACGTGAGGGTGGCGGAAGAGATATCAGTTACAAGCAGGTCATTGGGAGTGTACGGTCTGTTTGTTGAGATACACACACACCACCACCACACACACACACCACCACACACATACCACCACACACCACACCCACCACCACACACACACCACACACACACACCACCGCACACACCTCACACACACACCAGCATCACAATAAAACACACCACAACACACACACCACACACACACACCACCACCACACACCACACACACACACCACACACCACACACACTCTGCTGACGTACGACAGAAGGTGTTGTTCCTCCAGGAGATGGGCACGCCAGCCTGAGCACACAGGTCAGCGTAACTCTCCAGTGCCTGACAGAGAGCCACCGTCTCCCCTCCTGTGGCACACTGGTCGTACACGCAGTTCTCAAAGTACAGACCAGGGGGCAGCACCGCGTGGCAGGGTTTGAAGAGACCTGAGGGAGGAGAGGAAAGGTGAGGAGGGGAGGTGAAGAGGGGAGGAGAGGATGGTATAGGAGGAGAGGAGAGGAAGAGATGAAGGGAGGGGAGGAAGAGAGGTGAAGAGGGGAGGAAGAGAGGTGAAGAGGGGAGGAGAGGATGGTATAGGAGGAGAGGAGGAGAGGAGAGGCGAAAGGAGGAGAAGAAAAATATAAAATAAAAGAGAGGTTCAGAGGAGGATCAATAAGCAAGTAAAGTCAAAATGTGTGTGTGTGTGTATGTGTGTGTGTGTGTATGAATATGTGTGTGTGTGTATATATATGCGTGTGTGTGTATGTGTGTGTATGCGTGTGTGTATATGTGTGTATGCGTGTGTGTATATGTGTGTGTGTCTCACCGTTGGGGTCAGTGATCATGCCACAGCTGGTGGGCTTCTGAGCCTCTTCCTTGACGTCATCATCACAGACCTCCTCTCCTCCTCCGTTAGTGCAGCTGAGGAGGGAGATGGGGGAAGGAGGGGAGAGGGAGGAGAGATAGGAGAGAGGAATATCGTCATAATCAAAGATTTAAATTAAAGCTTGTTGATCTGTTTGATATAGGTTAAGAGTATTAGAATAGTGTGCGTGTATGATTGTGTGTGTCTATGTGTGTGTGTGTGATTGTGTGTCTGTGTGTGATACTCACTCAGGCCGGTCGTCAGGAACTAGCCAGCTGTCCCCCAGCTCGTTGGTGTTACCGGCTGGTTTACCGTCTGGCTTCAAGTTGTCATCACCAGGTTTTCCGTTAAAGTTTCCTGAGGGAACATCAGTCAGTTCATCACATTTCGGAAGCTCCGTAACCCTGGAAACCATAGAGCTGGACTATGTAGTGTAACATATGTACATTTTTACAAAAGTCATTCTTAATCGGATATATTGACATAGTAATTCACAATTCTTTATATGAAAATCATAATGTAGATCTTTATTTATTTAGGTGAACACGCTTGTGCAGTTGCCTTTCATATCCACTAGTGAACTCTGGCGGTGTCCGTTTTCGGTTAAGAAAGTTCTAGAGAACTGAAGAGCAGAATAAAACTAACAGAGATGTCGACGCGAACACGCTGAAGTCGAAGATAGTTCAGTTATAAGATAAATACTTTTTGTTAAGATATTTAAGTTTAGACATACTTTTGGAAGCTACATGTTTGTTTTGTGTCTCTTATCCGATGTCTCCGGTAAGTTATCTTTTAAACGTGACATCGTGGTTATATGTTGTAGCTTAGCTCCTAGCATGGTTGGAATGTTCATAACACCGGTTTTTAAATGTTTTAACCAAATGTGTTAGATAAATGTGAGTTTTAAACCAGTCGGAGATACATGCTTCGATATGTGAAGCTATAGTTTTGTGTTTTATTGCCATGGTCAATATTGATGTCGCTAATGCAACACGACGGATGTGCCTCCTGTCAAGAAATATACGGCTGTATTTCTTTTTCGTTTCATTTGGGGGTATTCTTACATGGTTGTACTATAGACAAGCGTGGTTACATTGAAACAAATGTACGAATTAACAGCAGTAAATGTAAAACTCGGCCGCACTTAGTAGCCGGGCCTTTTCGTCTTCATGACCGTTGCAGCGTTACCATGGCAATGGCTCTACGGAACATTACATAGGTACTTGGGCCTAATGGTGGATCAAGTCTGGCAACTTCAAATTGTATCTACCCTTTATCAGAGTGTTCCTATAAATACCAGCCATTCTTTAGTTCGTATTTTATATATTTATATATATATATAGCTATTTTAAGCTTTTTTTATAGCTTAGTATAGCTAACTGTTCGTGTTACATCTAGAACTCTGGGATCTTCAGAGAAAGCTTCAGTTTCAAAAGCACAGCAACCGTCAACGTTCAGATCCAAACCTTTTGTGATGTCTAGCAGATGACAGTTGCTGTTACAGATCAGTAGTGTAACTGTGTGTCTGTGTGTTTCTGTGTGTGTGTGTATCTGTCTCTTTGTGTGTGTGTGTGTGTATCTGTTTCTGTGTGTGTGCCTGTGTTTGTGTATCTGTTTCTTTGTGTGTGCCTGTGTGTGTGTATCTGTTTCTTTGTGTGTGTGTACCTGTTTCATTGTGTGTGTGTGTGTGTATCTGTTTCATTGTGTGTGTATGTGTGTGTGTGTGTATCTGTTTCTGTGTGTGTGTGTGATCAGCGAGGGCTGCGTACCACAGAGACCACACAAGAGGCCGTTGTAGGAGGAAGGCAGCGTCACGTCGGCGTGGTGGTTCCCATCGAAGCGCACCCGTAGACCGAACACCGTCTCCAGGACGACGAACTTCCCGCTCAGGTAGATCTTAACCCCGTTGGTCAGGGTGACGGGAGGGGTCACGAGTGTCCTTCTGCTGAGGGGGTAGGGGACGAGAGGGTTAAGGGGGGGGGAGGAGTTGAGGGGAGAGAGGTTGGGGGAGGAGCATGGAGGGGAGAAGGTTGGGGGGGGGGAGAGGTTAGCAGGGGGGGGGAAAGAGGTTGGGGGGGAGAGGGAGGGGCGGGGGAGAGAGTTAGGGGGGTTCTTTGATTATACCACTTCACGTTCACATTAACCTTCACAATCAGCTTCAGTCTAGTGTGGATAACGAAACGGAAACTCAAGTTGACCTCACTTAAAATCCCATTCACAGAAGGAGAAAGGTCAAAAATTCATTCTAGCTGTCATTATATAGAGGTAAAAAGACAAAATGTGTGTAAATGTTGTTCGTGTCGCCTGGAAAATCAACAGTCACTGAGGGTTTGACAAAATACTACTTCAGCAGGTTGAAACACAGCTCCTATTCAAAAAGTTGTGCTGTGAATTATAATCATTCTTTAAAAAAAAGCCTCGTTCTCTCCTCCACTGGGACTTTTGCCGCTCCTTATTCTCTCAGCTGAGCTCGACAGTCCACACTGCCGTTACATACTCTCGATTCACACACCTCACGTAGGAGACCCTCTCCCTGTTTGCTTTCCCTCGGTGATCGTCTTCCTGCGTCGTCCCGCTGAAGTAAGGGCATGCATCGCCTGCTGTCCCCTCGTTACACGGGCTGAGTTCACGCGTGGGGGAGGGGGAGGGGGAGAGAGGTTAGGGGAGGAGGGGGAAGGGGAGAGAGGTTAGGGGGTCCTTGATTATACCACTTCACTTTCACATTAACCTTCACAATCAGCTACAGTCTAGTGTGGATAACGAAACGGAAACTCAAGTTGACCTCACTTAAAATCCCATTCACAGAAGGAGAAAGGTCAAAAATTCATTACCATTATATAGAGAAAAAAATGTGTGTGTAAATGTGTGTTGTGTGTAGGAAAAAAACAGTCACTGAGGGTTTGAAAAAACTACTCAGAGGTTGAAAAAAAGTTTTCAAAAAAAGTTGTGTGTGAATTAAAAATATTCTTTAAAAAAAGCCTCCGTCTCTCCTCACCTGGACCTTGCGACCCTTATCCAGGATGACAGTCAAGCCGTACACCTTGATCACCACAGCCTTCACGTAGGAGACCTTCCTGTTGCTTCCTCGGTGCTCGTTCTGCGTGTCCACGCTGAAGTAGGGCATGCCTGCTGTCTCGTTACAGGGCTGAGTCAGCGTGTAGGAGCAGGCACCCATGTAGTGGTGCGTCTTCTGGTCGAAGGACACGTAGTGAGGATCTCCTGACACCGAGCAGATACCTGTGACTGGGGGGAGGGGGGCGGAGGGAGGGGAAGGAAAGAGGAGGAGGGAGGTAGGAGAAGGGGGAGGTTACATAAGTAGGTGTGTGTGTGTATCTGGGTCTGTGTGTGTGTGTCTGGGTCTCTGTGTGTGTGTGTGTGTGTGTGTGTGTGTGTGTCTGGGTCTCTGTGTGTGTGTGTGTGTGTGTGTATATCTGGGTCTGTGTGTGTGTGTCTGTGTGTGTGTATCTGGGTCTGTGTGTGTGTGTCCTACCTAGAGGTTTGCATCCGTAGTCTCCATCCTGCAGCTGGCAGCTCTCAGTGGGGAGGCAAGAGGTGTTGTGACACTGGATGTGTCCTCCCTGGCACACACACTTCTCCTCACAGCCCTCCTTGTACCACTCCTCACCCGCCTGTCACACACACACAGATACACCATGAACCTGCTTCTATGCCTTATTCAACTCAGAAAACAATATAATTTTACGTTTCTATGCAAACAGTTGTTTTCAGGCGTTTGAGTGTAAACTATGTTGCTTGCTAGGGTTAGGTTTAAGGCTAGGGTCAAACGCTGTTGCTAGGCCCGCGTCTGAGTGTAAACGCTGTTGCTAGGCCCGCTTCTGAGTGTAAGCGATGTTGCTAGGCCTGCTTCTGAGTGTAAACGCTGTTGCTAGGCCCGCGTCTGAGTGTAAACGCTGTTGCTAGGCCCGCTTCTGAGTGTAAACTCTGCTGCTTGGCAGAACTCACAGGGTGGTAGGAGCCGGACGGGTCCGTGCAGCCACAGTCCTTCAGGGACACGCACTTGTCGTCGCTGAGAATGAAGCCGGGATCGCAGGCACAGCCCTCCACACACGCACTACCACAGCCAGGGGGCCTTGTCCCACCAACGCACGTCTCTGGGCACGAGCTCACGCACAGGGAGTAGGAGCTGTTGGGAGGGCAGGCCAGGGCTGTGGGGGGGAGGAGGTGGAAGAGGGGGGAAGGAAGTGAGAGAGGGAGGGAGGGAGGGGATGGGGAGGAAGAAGGCAGGGGGGAGAGAGGGGAAGGAAGTGAGGGAGGGGGTGGAGGGAGGGACAGGGTGTGCGGGGAGGTGAAGAGTGGGGGGAGAGGGAGTATGATGGAGACAGGGTGGAGTGGGTGAGAGATGGAGAGGAGAGACAGCGTGATGGAGAAAGGGGAAAGAGAGAGAGAACAGGAGGAGAGAGAGAGAGGTCATTACAGGCAAGAGCAGTGATAAATTATTTGGTTCTTAAAGTCTGTTCAGCTCACAGGGTTTAAAGCAAACCTCTTTTTTTGACAAGCTCCTGTTAGACGGCCTGACAGGACATGCACACGTCAGACAGCAAGACACATGCCAGGTTCTTAAGACCACAGCGTTGTGCCAAGGGTCAAATTAACAAAGTGTTGCCAAACCACCATGTGAACTCTGCTGTCAGACAGATTAACAGCAGTTCAAGGAATGAGGAGCTGCAGATGTATTAAAGGTGTTTGCAGATTAACACGTCCGTGCCTGTGACTGGACGCTCACCACAGGGGACAGTTGAAGACTTTCTTTTTTTCTAGAGCGTTTACTGTATGACTGGTATGTTTTCCTGAGTCACTGTGTATGTTGTTTTTGTACTTTCATTCGTTAGTTTGGAGGGTTTTATGATTGTACTTTTCATGACTTTTTTTTACCATGTAAAGCACATTGATCGATTGTTATGGTGTTGAAAGTGCTATACAAAAAAAGTTGATGGATTGAAGATGGCTTAGTGCTGTGCTGGTGCTGTGCTGGTGCTATGTTGGTGCTGTGCTAGTGTGAGACTGTCTTTACAGCTGTCTTCCAACCTCAAGGAAACCAGAGGTAAAGACTTCAACAAATCCTGTACATAGCGTGTGCTTTTTGTATGTGAGTGGGCCTGTTTGTGTTTACAAATATGAGTCATGGTGTATGTGTGCGTGTGTGTGAACGGGCAGACTTACGACAGAAGTCTGGTGCCCTCCACTGGTGAACCTTGGCGCCAGCGTCTAGACAGGCGTCCGTGTAGGCCTGCAGCTGGTCACACAGCACGTGACGCTGCCCGTCGTAGCGACACATGTCGTACACGCACGACTGGAAGAACGGAAGGGGGTTCACTACCGCGATGCAGTCCCTGGAGGAGGAGACAGGAGGAGACAGGAGGAGACAGGAGGAGACAGGAGGAGACAGGAGGAGGAGGAAGAAGGGAGCAGTTAAGGAGTGTACATATGTGATTGGGGGTGAGGTGTAATTGAGAGAGACGGAGAGAGAGAGCGAAAGAGTTTATTTGTCTTCTTGTGTGTGTAGAAAATAGTCGTTCGGTTGTTGATATTGGTTTGAACGTGATGGATTATCTTAATCTGATATCCACTGTCCTCCAGGGCTCTTTAGCTCTGTCTGTTGTCAAGGAGATTGTGTTTGTGTCGGTCAATATTTGTGTGTGTGGGGGTCAGTGTATCTGTTGCCCACAGGGGAAATTACATTACCAGCACAGGACGTCAGCCACTCAGAGCGGACAGTTGAGCTTTTTATGCTAATCGGTACATTATGTTGAAGTTCTGTGGAGTTTGTGTTGAGGTTGTGCTTAGCTTGTGTTGAGGTTGTGGTTAGCTTGTGTTGAGGTTGTGGTTAGCTTGTGTTGAGGTTGTGCTTAGCTTGTGTTGAGGTTGTGGTTAGCTTGTGTTGAGGTTGTGCTTAGCTTGTGTTAAGATTGTGCTTAGTTTGTGTTGAGGAAGTGTTGCCAACCTAAAGGGTCCAGCTGGGTCGTTCATCTTTCCACAGTTCTCAGGTTTGGTGACCTCCGCCTCCAGTTTGGGGTCGCATGTGGGGTCGGGGTCGGTGTCTTGTTTGCACCTGGAGGACGAGAAGTTCAGTTCGAACAGTCGTTGTTTTCAAAAAGTTCCTTGAGTTTTCTTCCTACTTCTGTTGTCTGTATGCAGTTAGAGTGGATTAGTTTGTCTTCTATAATCATCTTGTCTTAACAGACTGCTGTGCATCCGTCTCTGGTATTCTACAGACGCTGCATCCATCAAGTTACTACCCTCATCCTCATTACGTCAACAAATGAGACGCGATCACACGCAAGCGCTCAAGAGCTCCGTCGGTCGACGGACGGTAACCGCGGTAACGGCGTCCGCGGTAACTCACGTGTCGTCCTCGTCTTCGTCAGTCTGCCAGCTGTTGCCGAAGTCGTCGGAGCTTCCGGTCTGCGAACCATCTGGCTTCTCAAAGTCGTTGTTAGGGTTACCATCGTAGTCTCCACAGAGGCCACACATCTGGTCCTGGTAAGAACTGGGAGGAGGAAGAGAGAGGGGGGGGGGACCGTGAGAGATGGGAGAAAGAGAGGCAAAAGAAAGCAAACAGAGAGATTCTGAGAAACCTGTCATAGGATTATCAAGGTCATCAATGGAGGATGGAATTAAGAGGACTTTGTTCTGGAACTCCTGGAGGATTAATCGACTATGATCTCATGGGTTTCTCACGAACGCTCTAGTGCTTTTCTTCTTTTTCCACCTAAGGATTTCTGTTTTCGAAACCTCTGCCCCTCAGATCAGTATGCTACGAGGTGGTGGGGGGTTGAGACAGGAAGTGGTTGCGGCTGGACTTCCTGGGGCCCGTCTGGACGATGCACCCACCTGGGAACGGTGATCTGGGCGTAGTGGTTGCCGTCCCAGCGAACCCTGAGGCCGAAGGTGGTCTGCAGGGTGACATACTGGCCAGCCAGAGACAGCGACATCAGAGGAGAGGGAGAGTTAGGGAGGGACACCCGTCTTCCATTAACCTGCAGACAGGGAGGAAAGGGGAGAGAGAGTAGGGGGAGGGGGGGAGGAGGAAGAACTTAGAATACTCAATGGTGATCTTTCAGCACTCCCACATTCTAAACTTTACATTCTAAACTTTACACTCTAAACTTTACATTCCAAAAGTTCAACATTCTACTGCTGTCCAAGAACCATTCCTGTTGTGTAGTCCGAGATGAGTACAAAAGAAGAGATAAGAGGTATTAACAGGATAATAAAAAAACCAAGAGATAAGGAGGATTAACTGAGAAATGTCAAGCGAGCGAACGAGCCATAAAAGACAACAAACAGAAGAGAGAGGACGGATAGATGATGAAATGATGAATGCGAAAGACAGGTTTCATGCATCTGCCGTTATTTGCGCTAATCTCTTCGGATCAGATAAGTTATGGAGAGCGGTGGTAATAAATCGAAATGTACTTTCAACCTATGAAATGCTGAAGAGAAAAACGTCTCTGTTTATCAAAAGGCGTTCAGATTTTCCATCGAAATATTTACAAATGCCACTTATAAGAGAATGCACAACAATATAAATTTGCTTGTATTTTGATGTCTACAACAGTTTGTACTACGGCATGTTTCGACATGTCTACTGTAAAGACCAAGCTAATTTGGTTGTGCTTGAAGAGTAAGTATTATGTATATATTATATCCATAGAAAGTGTGTGATTGTGTGTGCGCCTTTGGACCAACCAGAGTTCTCCTGTTCTTCATCATGGTGACCGTGATTCCGTCAACGGTGACATAGAGCTTCCGCAGGTACGACAGTCCAGGCCCACCCCTCTCCTCGTTCTTCCCCTCCACTGAGAACCTTGGGCCTGACAACCCAACAGAACCGTCAATTCAAAATCAAAACCAGACCGAGAACGTAACAGAACTCAAGGGTAGAACGAAGAATGGGCTGCGGGAGAACAGGAGTTGACTTTAGAACGGGAGGAGAGTGAGATGTACCGGTGGTGCTGTTGCAGTTCCTCGCCAGGGTGTAGGTACAGGTACCCATGAAACTGTAGAACTTTTTGTCAAAAGTGTTGTAGTGGGGGTCCCCTGATATTACGCAATCCTGGAAACCTGAGAGAAAGGAGAGAGAAAAGAAGTTGTAAGAAGGTGGAAGGGGTCTGGAACGGTGTGGTGGAATAAGCTAAAAGAAAACTCCTCCTTTCTAACTACATTTCCCATCATGCCTTTGTGTGCCAGCCTACGATCATAGTTGAGGATGTCAACTTACTCGTGGGGTAGCATCCCAGTTCTCCTCCTTCCAACCGGCACTCTTCCTTAGGAGGACAGTCTGACGCTGAACAGGTGATGAAGGGGGCGTCACACCTGCACTTCAGCAGACAGTTCTCCACGTAGAACTCCTCTCCAGGCTGAGAGACAGAGGAGGAGAGACAGATATAAAGAGAGGCTTCAAAACAGAACTCAGTTCTTCCAAGTTTAGTTAAGTCACGATGAGTCACAAACCTAAGCTGAAACATATACACACTATTGCCTTACCTCATAGTACTGGCCGTTGGTGTGCTTGCAACCACAGCTTTCCTTCTTCACGCACTTGCCCGCGCTGAGGACGAACCCAGCATCGCACACACACCCCTCAGAACAGGGTGCTCCACAGCCCGTGGTGGGGGGTGTGGCACAGGTGGGGGGGCATGCGGGAGCACAGGGTTCGTAGTGGCTGTTGGGTGGGCATGTCAGGGCTGAGGGAAGAAAGGAGGGGTAAATATATTGCACAAATCTTGACTGACGTGTAGAAAATTGTCAGTGCATCAAGTATCAGATGTGTGAGTGTTTCACTCACGACAGAAGGTCTCGTTCCTCCAGGATCCGATGACCACGCCTCTGTCCTGACACTGGCTGACGTACGCCTCGATGGCCTCACACAACACTGGCCTGGCTCCATCCAGAGCACACAGGTCAAACATACAGTCCTTGAAGAAGCCCTGAGATACAAACGCACACAAACCGAGGTTTACTATGGAGTAGAAATCAGAGTGGAATGGATGCAATTTTGGGACCCTGAATGAGCCACTCACATTGGGGTTGACCCTGGGATGACAGACAGCGAAGGGTCCGTTCTTGTCCAGCAGGATGCCGCAGTAGGCTGAACCCTGATACTTGGCCTCATCCTCATCAGTACAGCCTGGTAGGGTGGCGTTGGGTTTCTTATTACACCTGGGGGGAGAGGGATGCTTAGTGTGTGTGGGAGGGCTTACACATATCTGGGAAGTGTGTTTGTACGTGTCAAGGACTCACTCTGGATCAGTCAACCAGCTGTTTCCGAAGTCGTTGACGTTGGTGGTCAGAGATCCGTCGGGTTTACGGAAGTCGTCTTTGGAGTTGTCGTTGTAGTCTCCGCAAAGACCACATAGCTTGTCCTTGTAGCTGCACGCAGAGAGAGCAGAAACATGAGCAAAGCCTTTCCACAATGACCCATGTTCCTTTGACAGAAATGGCACATATGGACTGGTGACTCTAACCAGGCAAAGAACCAGGGCCAGAATAGATGCCATGAGAGTGTTTCCTCAAGAATTGATGGAATGACAGTTTCACGTGCGTGCATGTGCTTTGTGTTTTCACCAATGCTGTGTGTTCACTCACTCTTTGATGACTTTGATGTTCATGTTGTGGTTTCCGTCGTAGCGTACAGTCACACCAAAGTCCATGGCAACCGTGTAGTGTTTGCCTGATTTTAACAAGGACACTCCTGGTGCCGGGGTAAGTGGTATGTTGACGTTGGTATCATTCACCTAGAGGCCAAGACATGTACATGAAGGGTTAAAAAATGTCCATCATCCTTCTCTGTCTGACCCCAACCTTTCCTCCACCCATTCCACCATCCCTCCATCTCACCTGCACGGTGCCTCCCTTCAAAATGGAGATCTTGAGCCCGCGCACATACACGTAAACAGCCTTCACGTAGGAGATGGTGGGGTGGTTGTGGCGGTTCTCGTTCTCCACGTGCACCTCGAAGTGCTGCACTGCAGTGGTGTTGCAGGGTTCTGACATCAGGTAGGTACAGTTGCCCATGAAGTTGTAGCGACGGTTGTCAAAGGTGGTGTAGTGGGGGTCGCCAGTTGCCACGCAGGTGGAGGTGTCTAACGGAGAGATGAGGAACGAAAAGAAGATTTAGGATTCATCGGCAGAATACAGGAAGATCTCATGGCTGGTTACAGTTATATCTAAAATGGGAATCCTGCTAACAGACAGATTCAGCTCACTAGATTTTCCACTTGGATTCTGCGAGTTTCGTAGGAATGTTTCCTGATGACTTATCTACCTTTGGGGTAGCAGCTTGAGGTCCCTCCGACCTCACGACACTCTTCTGTGGGGAGACAGGAGTTGTCGACACACTCCAGGGTGTAGTTCCCTGCACAGCGACACAGCTTGGAACAGCCGTCACCAAAGATGATCTCTCCGGGCTGTAAGAGAGGACACCAAACTGGCTGTAACTTCTGGTTCACGGTTCATCTTTACCTTTATGGTTGCATTGTGAGCATTCGTAAGATCTCAACTGCTTTCTAGTGATGTAACTAAGTGATTTAAGTGATTTAAAAGTGTTCATAAGTGTGCATAGGCATTCATTAGT
Organism: Plecoglossus altivelis; assembly: GCA_036571765.1. Taxonomy (NCBI): domain Eukaryota; kingdom Metazoa; phylum Chordata; class Actinopteri; order Osmeriformes; family Plecoglossidae; genus Plecoglossus; species Plecoglossus altivelis. The sequence continues at coordinate 9,501,254 of BROE01000023.1, read as the reverse complement.
GTTCATAGGCATTCATAAGTGTTCCTAGGTGTTGATAGGCATACATAAACGTTTTTAGAGTTTCAGAAGAGTTATGAACATAATTGTTCATAAGTATTTTCAAATATTCAGAAACATCTATAAGCATTCCTAGGAATCCAACATTTGCATTGAAAGTTTTACATGACCACAAATGTTCAATTGATCTCTTCAGTGTTCATGAAGCTTTATAACAGTTCACAACCCTTGTCCTCTCACATCATAGTAGTTGTTATGATCATCCAGACAGCCACACTTTTCCAGGGGTACGCAGCGTCTGCCCTTGAAGACGTAGCCTGGTTTACAGAAGCAGCCACTGATGCAGGAGCCAGTACAGTTAGTGGAGGGCTCCTGGCAGCTGGGGATGCAGGCAGGACCGCATTCGATGTACTGCGAATCAGGGGGGCATTTCACTGGAGGGGAGAGGAGAGTCATTAGCAAGTTGAAGAGATGTCAGATACAGGGAGAAGGTTGTGGTATGTATGGTACCATACCAGGTGGTTTAGTGGTTGTTGGTTTAGGTGTAGTTGGTCCAGGTGTTGGTGGTTTAGGTGTAGTTGGTCCAGGTGTTGGTGGTTTAGGTGTAGTTGGAAGAGCTGAATTGAAGACGAGAAAGGGAAAAGAACAGAACAAAAGAAAAAGTGAGAGATGGAGGGGTAGAGGCCAGGACATTTCATATATCAAACAAAACATCAGCATGTCTCCTCTATAGGTCCGGACTACAAATCCCATCATGCCTTTCTGTACTGCACATTCCCAAAGCCTGTCCAAAGCCATTCTGACATCTATCTTTCGGCACAAGACTTTAAACTTCAGGTTTTTGTTTAGTTGACCTGCTCTCTTGCAGAGCTCTGCTGGTTGGTGTTCAAGGTGACAGCCTACAAACTGGGGTAGCTTCCAAGTGATCCTCCCAGGATTTGAACTACATTTCCCATCAGGCTGCTTGTTATGTGTATTCTAACAATGTCAGTGCTGAGGATGCTGATGGTTAAGACTTACGAATAGGGTAGCATCCCAGTTCTCCTCCTTCCAACCGGCACTCTTCCTTAGGAGGACAGTCTGACGCTGAACAGGTGATGAAGGGGGCGTCACACCTGCACTTCAGCAGACAGTTCTCCACGTAGAACTCCTCTCCAGGCTGAGAGACAGAGGAGGAGAGAAAGATATAAAGAGAGGCTTCAAAACAGAACGCAGTTCTTCCAAGTTTAGTTGAGCCATGATGAGTCAACAAAACTAAGCACACATACACACTATTGCCTTACCTCATAGTACTGGCCGTTGGTGTGCTTGCAACCACAGCTTTCCTTCTTCACGCACTTGCCCGCGCTGAGGACGAACCCAGCATCGCACACACACCCCTCAGAACAGGGTGCTCCACAGCCCGTGGTGGGGGGTGTGGCACAGGTGGGGGGGCATGTGGGGGCACAGGGTTCGTAGTGGCTGTTGGGGGGGCATGTCAGGGCTGTGGGAAGAAAGGAATTGTAAATATATCGCACAAATCTTCACTGACTTGTAGAAAATTGTCAGTCCATCAAATATCAGATGTGTGCGTGTTTCACTCACGACAGAAGGTCTCGTTCCTCCAGGATCCGATGACCACGCCTCTGTCCTGACACTGGCTGACGTACGCCTCGATGGCCTCACACAACACTGGCCTGGCTCCATCCAGAGCACACAGGTCAAACATACAGTCCTTGAAGAAGCCCTGAGGTACAAACGCACACAAACCAAGGTTTACTATGGAGTAGAAATCAGAGTGGAATGATTGCAATTTTGGGACCCTGAATGAGCCACTCACATTGGGGTTGACCCTAGGGTGACAGACAGCGAAGGGTCCGTTCTTGTCCAGCAGGATGCCGCAGTAGCCTGAACCCTGATACTTGGCCTCATCCTCATCAGTACAGCCTGGTAGGGTGGCGTTGGGTTTCTTATTACACCTGGGGGGAGAGGGATGCTTAGTGTGTGTGGGAGGGCTAACACATATCTGGGAAGTGTGTTTGCACGTGTCAAGGACTCACTCTGGATCAGTCAACCAGCTGTTTCCGAAGTCGTTGACGTTGGTGGTCAGAGATCCGTCGGGTTTACGGAAGTCGTCTTTGGAGTTGTCGTTGTAGTCTCCGCAAAGACCACATAGCTTGTCCTTGTAGCTGCACGCAGAGAGAGCAGAAACATGAGCAAAGCCTTTCCACAATGACCCATGTTCCTTTGACAGAAATGGCACATATGGACTGGTGACTCTAACCAGGCAAAGAACCAGGGCCAAAATAGATGCCATGAGAGTGTTTCCTCAAGAATTGATGGAATGACAGTTTCACGTGCGTGCATGTGCTTTGTGTTTTCACCAATGCTGTGTGTTCACTCACTCTTTGATAACTTTGATGTCCATGTTGTGGTTACCGTCGTAGCGTACGGTCACGCCAAAGTCCATGGCAACCGTGTAGTGTTTGCCTGATTGTAACACGGACACTCCTGGTGCCGGGGTAAGTGGTATGTTGACGTTGGTATCATTCACCTAGAGGCCAAGACATGTACATGAAGGGTTAAAAAATGTCCATCATCCTTCTCTGTCTGACCCCAACTTTTCCTCCACCCATTCCACCATCCCTCCATCTCACCTGCACGATGCCTCCCTTCAGAATGGAGATCTTGAGCCCACGCACATACACATAAACAGCCTTCACGTAGGAGATGGTGGGGTGGTTGTGGCGGTTCTCGTTCTCCACGTGCACCTCGAAGTGCTGCACTGCAGTGGTGTTGCAGGGTTCTGACATCAGGTAGGTACAGTTGCCCATGAAGTCGTAGCGACGGTTGTCAAAGGTGTTGTAGTGGGGGTCGCCAGTTGCCACGCAGGTGGAGGTGTCTAACGGAGGGATGAGGAACGAAAAGAAGATTTAGGATTCATCGGCAGAATACAGGAAGATCACATGGCTGGTTACAGTTATATCTAAAACGGGAATCCTGCTAACAGACAGATTCAGCTCACTAGATTTTCCACTTGGATTCTGCGAGTTTCGTAGGAATGATTCCTGATGACTTATCTACCTTTGGGGTAGCAGCTTGAGGTCCCTCCGACCTCACGACACTCTTCTGTGGGGAGACAGGAGTTGTCGACACACTCCAGGGTGTAGTTCCCTGCACAGCGACACAGCTTGGAACAGCCGTCACCAAAGATGATCTCTCCGGGCTGTAAGAGAGGACACCGAACTGGCTGTAACTTCTGGTTCACGGTTCATCTTTACCTTTATGGTTGCATTGTGAGCATTCGTAAGATCTCAACTGCTTTCTAGCGATGTAACTTGTTTTTAGGCATTTAAAAGTGTTCATAAGTGTGCATAGGCATTCATTAGTGTTCATAGGCATTCATTAGTATTCATAGGCATTCATAGGTGTTCATAGGCATTCATTAGTATTCATAGGCATTCAGAACTGATCATAGGCATACATAAAGGTTTTTAGAGTTTCAGAAGAGTTGTGAACATAATTGTTCACAAGCATTTTAAAGTGTTCAGAAACATCCAAAAGCCTTCCTAGGAATCCGACATTTGCATTGAAAGTTTTACATGACCACAGATGTTTGAATGAGCTCTTCATAACCCTTGTCCTCTCACATTATAGTAGTTGTTATGATCATCCAGACAGCCACACTTTTCCAGGGGTACGCAGCGTCTGCCCTTGAAGACGTAGCCTGGTTTACAGAAGCAGCCGCTGATGCAGGAGCCAGTACAGTTAGTGGAGGGCTCCTGGCAGCTGGGGATGCAGGCAGGACCGCATTCGATGTACTGCGAATCAGGGGGGCATTTCACTGGAGGGGAGAGGAGAGTCATTAGCAAGTTGAAGAGATTTCAGATACAGGGTGAAGGTTGTGGTAGACTTTGGTCTGTATGGTACCATACCAGGTGGTTTAGTGGTTGTTGGTTTAGGTGTAGTTGGACCAGGAGTTGGTGGTTTAGGTGTAGTTGGTCCAGGAGTTGGTGGTTTAGGTGTTGTTGGTCCAGGAGTTGGTGGTTTAGGTGTAGTTGGTCCAGGAGTTGGTGGTTTAGGTGTTGTTGGTCCAGGAGTTGGTGGTTTAGGTGTAGTTGGTCCAGGTGTTGGTGGTTTAGGTGTAGTTGGTCCAGGAGTTGGTGGTTTAGGTGTTGTTGGTCCAGGAGTTGGTGGTTTAGGTGTTGTTGGTCCAGGAGTTGGTGGTTTAGGTGTTGTTGGTCCAGGAGTTGGTGGTTTAGGTGTAGTTGGTCCAGGTGTTGGTGGTTTAGGTGTAGTTGGCCCAGGAGTTGGTGGTTTAGGTGTAGTTGGTCCAGGAGTTGGTGGTTTAGGTGTTGTTGGTCCAGGAGTTGGTGGTTTAGGTGTTGTTGGTCCAGGGTGCTGTTGGTTTAGGGTGTAGTTGTTTTCTCATAAGTCCTTGTGTGGTGAGGTAGGTATGGTTGGGATCGCAGGCAGTTTGGGGTCTATGGTGTTGTTGTCTTGGTGCAGGTTGGGTTTCTCCCCAGGGTTGGTGCTTACGGTGTTGTGTTGTTGGTCCAAGTGTGTGGTGTTGGTTTGGATGTGTACTTGCTTTCTTCTTTTGCGGCTTGGTTGTGTGGGTCGGGTTTATTCTTAGGTTGAGTGTTTGCGTCTGGTGGTTGTTGTCCACGTTGATAGGGTGAATGTGTGGTTTGATGGAGTGCGTGAGAAGAAGAGAGTAGTCGAAGATCCCGAGATATCGCCCAAGCACAGACAGTTCGCTGTGGATGCTTACAAAAATCGTGTTGCAACTTCACGATGACGCAGGTAGAAAAGGTGCACATAGATAAGGTCGAGTTAATCATACACATATTCAATAGTCCAAAATTGCAAAGGCGAAATTGATTCTCTCAGTATCATCATATCACTTTGCGAGGACATGTGAAGTCAGAGACGAGAGCATATCTCGACAGCAACTCCGCGTCTTGTCGACGCGTCTCTCAACACTCAGAGATTATGCTCTGCTGCACAATGACGGACAACTAGATAATTCTGTCTCTCATGGCGTCCTCCAGC
>BROE01000023.1:9464271-9487625 GCA_036571765.1 Plecoglossus altivelis | reverse complement strand
TTTCTAACTGTTGGAACTCATTATTTTGGCTTTCTGAAAGAGACATTTCAACACAGCCTTCATCTACACACCCAAAGTATTTATTTATTATTAATAGTACTGAAACAATACAGAAATACAACATACTACTTTAACAATACTATAATTTAACATAAAACGCCGCGTAATGACGTCAAGTAGGAAACCGGTTCTATAAATCCAACAAACAAATAATTGAATAATATCTGTACAGCCATTCTAACCAACCATGTTTCCGTGGGCTGCTTCCCACCCTATCACAGACCTGCACCTAAACCAACCCAAATCTTCCAATAACTAAACAAACCTATACCACCTTTAGCCTTCAGGTAGCCTCTATTGAAACCCCGACTCACCTGTCCTCTGAGCTGCATGCTCCCATCCACAGGAGCACACAGAGAAAGGTGAACTTATCCATGGCTAACTTTAGCGTTAGCAAGTTGAGAAGGCAGAGGAGACGAAGCCTGTGGCCTTTTATACTCACAGCATGACACAGGTACGTTGCCCAAAGGCGTGGAGGAGAGGGAGGCAAGAGGAGGAGGGGAAGAAAAAGAGAGGAAGAGAGAGGAGAGAGAGGAGGGAGGGAGGGAGAGAGAGTTGAGGAGTGGAGCAGAGTCGACGACCCTTGCGTGGAGGGAACGGAAGGAGAGAGAGGAGAGGGGGGAGGAAGAAGGACGGGAGGAGGAGGAGGAGAGAAGTGAGGAGAGTGACGGGAGGAGGAAGAGGAGGGAGGGAGGAGAGAGAGGAGCGAGGAGGAGTGAGGAGATTGGAACGGAGAGGAGAGAGAGGCAGAAGAGAACAGGGAGAGAGCCAGTACAGGAGGGCGGGTGCAAGGTCAAAGGAGGGGTGAGGTGAATTAGAAAGCACTGTCATGGGCAAGCCCAGTATATGTTGGATGCTTGTTGCAAAACGTGTAACATGAGTGAATGAGTAACAGCAGATAACCAGAGGAGGGTGTGCCCCCCCCCATCCCTCCCCCCCATCCCTCCCCCCCGCACTGTACGTATGAGGGAATCCTCAAAGAATTTCTTCGGACTATGCCACCTGCACTTTAAGGTTCAAGCAACAGGTGAAACATAATCGCACGAGGCCTTTTCAACATACAACCACGCCTGAACTGAGGTAACGTCTAGATCACTCTCAGCTTGGAAACGTTCTACATGCGAAAACACACGTTTCCTCTCTGCTTTCAAGAGGCAGGTAGCTGTAATATACATTAGGATGATGGATAGGAAAACATACACAGTGGCCCGACTTTCAAAGTCTAAAAGCTGGAGTGTGTCAATAGGCCCACGTCGTGAGTGTGCAAAAGTGTGAACACTTTGAACAACACGGCGAGCGTTTCCTAAACATGGCCACTGAACAACATGACCTGGGTATGAAAAACGTGCTCGTTATCACGGCTTCATTTGAGCTTCTTTATTTCCAGACGCTTCGTAGCGGTTTGGATTTGAAATCTGCTAAAGTCTCTTAATCTGCTGTCAGATTGTGTTGATCGACTTGTACCTTCCCCTCTGTAATAGCCAGGGGCGTTGCCACACGGTGACCCGCAACCTCACAGCGTAGCAAAAAAACACCCATAAACCCTCCTGAACAGAAACGCTGTAAAGCTGGAATAAATGCTTTTGTTTTTTTTGTGTTTTAATTTTTTTTTTATTATAAAGTCATCTTATATTGTCATTTGTCACTTCGGTACAAGGCCTGTGTTGGCAACATGTTGGTCTGCGCTCATAAACAGCTCGAGACACAAACCAACATGCCCGCATTCTGACTGCGCTTCAATGGAGACAAACAGGTAACCGTTGGATACCAGTGGAACTGAGTGATACAGTGTGTGAGTTTTTAAATAGTCGTTTTTGACAATCAAATGACCCCCCAAATCAAAGACCAGCCCGAACTGATCTCCCCAGAACATCCCGGCTACGCCCCTGGTAATACCGACTTGGCCGGATTCCCAAACTGAACCGATAGCTAAAACATGCAGACTTCACCAACGAAAATCTTATCCGACGATCCAGCCAGCCCCGTTCCCACGGCGACGGTCCCGTTGTTGGGGTAAAATTGTCCCGTCGGGAACGCCCGCGGATCTCCGTTCCGTGTCACGTTTCAGAAGTCCGCCAATCGTGAAGAGCTGATAAACGCATTTACGATGAGGTCGTAAAGAGGTGCTACCCTTGTCCGTTGCCATGGTCACGTCTGATTAAATTCATACTGGCAAGTCATTTTGACATCTCTTTCGGTGTTTAACGAGGTTAGTTGTGCGTGCGGACGTTGTTGGCCTCCTGGTAGGCGGCCCTCAAGACGTTGTGTTGTATCTGGTTACCAAGGAAACCACCGGGGGCTGGATAGTAATCTCAGTTGTACACGAGGTGAGACCTTTGCTCGGACATCGACAGATCTAGTACAACTCGAGAGCTAAGGGTGTAGGTTCTGATCTGATGTGAATGCTGTTTCTTGCTAAATGTGTTGTGTGAGCTGTGTGGGAAGTGTTTGTGTTTGTGTCTGGGTGTGTGTATGTGTAGTGTATGCTGTGTGTAATGTGTGTGTTTGTGGGTGTATGTGTGTGTACTGTGTGTTGGTTGTCTAGTGTGGTGTGTCTGTGTGTTGTGTGTACTGTGTGTGTGTTGTGTGCACATGAAATCAGCAAGACCCTTCATGAACGCTCGCCCAAATCCGGAGTGTTATTGTGTCCATCATAAACGATTGGCTAACTGGATGGAATGTTGCCATACTGAATGGTTCCAGACCGCAGTTCTAGAACACAGCTGGAGTCCATCAGTACTTTTATAAGGGATGAAGGCTGAAACGTTCAGACTCAGTGATAGGATGATCGATGACTAATTCCCATTTCATTATTCAAGCCTGTGGTGACCATTATGTGTAGCTCAAGTATGTTTTATTGAGTAGACGTGTCACGTTGTATGAGAACAATGAGCTGCTCAAATAGTTATGTGTTGTTTTGCTGCTCAATTAGTAGTTTCACATAGACAGAGCTGTAATAGGGAGAGTTGTTTGTCTGTCTGCCTTTCTCTCTGTCTCCTCGCGTCACTCGCCCTATCTTCCCTCTGTCTCGCTACGTCTCTCTTGTCTCGTGCTATCCCTCAGTCAACTCCCCCTATTCTTACCCTGACGCGTCTGCTACCTCCCCTGTTCTATCTCTCCTAGGGGCGCGTCACTCGTGCAGTCTTTCTCCCGTCTGTCTCTCTCTTTCTCTCTCCCTCAGTCACTCCCTCTGTCTCTCTCTTTCTCTCTCCCTCAGTGCACGTTTCCGCCTAGTGCTCCGCTGCATGATGCTCTCTCTTTCTCGTCTTCTCCTATCAGTCTACTCTCGCCTGCTACTGACTTAATCTCTCTCCCATCGTCACTCCTGTCAGAGCTATTCTGTGTGTCTCCGTCTGTCTCTCTCTTCATCACTGCTCACCTCAGTCACTCCCTCTGTCTCTCTCTTTCTCTCTCCCTCAGTCACTCCCCCTATCTCCCTCTGTCTCTCTCTTTCTCTCTCCCTTCCTCTGTCTCGTTCACTGAGTGCCCCTTGAATGCCTGAAGTGACGGCACCTTGTGGTAGAATTTCAAGTCTTGGGTTGGTAGAGGTGAAATAATGGATAAAATAGCCTTTCAGGTCTTAATCACATTTACAGTTTTTTTTTGTTATAGACTAGGACAAATAGACTGTGTACGCAAGCTGTTCAACCTATATAGTAAAACGATAGATGCTTGCGAACTGTAAAGGGTACTAGGTTGAACTGTAAATGTCTTGTTGAAGTGGAAAGCATTGAAAGGAATGTTTGCTCTTGGCTTGGCATGACATTTCACAAACATTTCGTGTTTGCTAAAAAAAAAAAAAGAAAAAGAAAAAACTCTCAAAGCACCTCAAACTTTGTAAATATGAAGAGCTGTTAAAAAGGTTGTGGTAAACAGTCATTTGGATTATTTATTTTTATTTATTGATTCTTTTATTTGTTCATTTCAACAACCTGAGAATATTTGGAGATGTTTGCTGTTTTCTTGCAGGAGTTACAGAGGGGATACAAATTATTTCAGGACGTTTTTTCACCAGTAAAACCGTGTACCACTCCTAACATTCACTGAAATTCCGTGTCATGAACTCACTCGAACTATTCCACCGTGTTGCAATTTTAAACCTATAATACAATCTGAAATGATAAGATTGAGTTTATATTTGTAGGCCTAAAGTCATAACATGGCAGCTGCGATGGCCGAGTGGTTAAGGCGTTGGACTTGAAATCCAATGGGATCTTCCCGCGCAGGTTCGAACCCTGCTCGCAGCGAATATTTTTTGGAACCGAGGAACTTCGTAAGAAGTATACTAAATTAGTATCTATTCGCTGTGAATTAATTGTGAAATCGGTCACACATTTCAGTAAAATGTATTGGTGTATTTGCTTGTGTAAAAAGGCACCGCTGGGATTCGAACCCAGGATCTCCTGTTTACTAGACAGGCGCTTTAACCATCTAAGCCACGGCGCCATGTGCATGCCGCGTGGTCAATTTAGGATTTTTAATGAGAACACAGTGACATATCTTTCGGTAAATGCTCTAGAAGCTACAAAAATTTCATTTAACGTTGTTTCATGTTTCATCCATTGTCATATCCTCGCTGTATAGCTTTGGGTAAGCGTGTTTCATAACGTTTCAAATCGAGAGACTTCGAATTGTATCTTTATGCGTGCGTTAATTCGCAACATAATGAGCGTGATTGTTAATGACAAAAACAACAGCAGTCGTTCCAAAGGCTTCTTGATTTGTCTTTAGAAATTTGAATCAATCAACAGCTTAAATAAAATCGTGACTGGTGACGTTTCATGGTGAAGTACGTACGGACCTCCACCACTGTGGGGCAGTGTAAGTCCGAGAAACAGAGTGTTGGAATACGTCTCAGTTTCTTTGTGTTTTTTTGTGTGTGTTTTTTTTACTTCAGAGAGTGAGTAAGCGCAAAATACATTCTTGAAACCCACTCATATGACATGAAATACCCTGGAAAGAAACTCAAATGTCATAACTGTTTCTTCTGAATCATATTTGATTTAAATCTTTTTACGTTACTCTCCTTATATGGGTCGTTTAGTAATCCTTTAGTCGCTAAAACACTAACGTGGTCAAATTTAACTACACACCGTTCACTTGCAGCAACCAGAAATGAACTGAAATGCTTTTAAATGAGTGTATGTGTAAAAGACAAAAAACAGTTTGGACAGATTAAGTCAAAACTGGTGCAAATAGTATTAGACTCATTCTAATTTTATTTAAATATGCCATGTCTATATATGTTTATTGTATGGGCCTTCCTGCCACTGTAACTTTCGTGTTTATGTTGACCTACATGGCAATATAAAACAATTCTAAAATACAGTACAGGATTCACACAATTCACATTATCCTCTTAAATCATCGGATGGGATTTCCCAACTTTCTTATGATGATAATATTTATCTTTTGTCGGGAACCCTAGAAGAAAGAAGAGTGAAGAAAAATGAAACTCAATTCCCAAATGTTGGCGTGCGTGTTGTTGCGTGTTTTACAGCTTGTGTCACCAGCACACATGGTTCTAATCTACGCCCGGCAAGCACTTCCTGTTCTCAGCCTCTCGGTCATCATGTCATTTCCTGTGTGTCGCTGTCTCCCTGTGCAGATGTAATGACATAGCGGTTTTGCGATGCTACGAGGCCACCCGTAGTGCTGTCTCCACAGCTATATTTAGCAGCGATGAGTCAGCTAATAGATGAATGTGCCCACCTGAATCATTAATCACCAAATATTTACCCCATCCAGTCTCTCGTTTCTGGGGATAACATTCATGGTTGCATTGACTCATCTTCCTGTGAACCCTGATCCATTTTCTCTTTGTTGGTCTGAAGTTCATTGAGGTTTAATTAATTGTATTCATGTGTGTATACTGCACTCTCCTCTTTTTGTCTCCTCTCCTTCCATCTCCAAACCTCTTTTCCTCTCCATACTTTTCCCCCTCTCTTCTCCACAATCTCCTCTCTTCCTCCCCATCCCCTCCTCTCTTCCTCTCCACACCTCTCCTCTCTTCCTCTCCACACCTTTCCTCTCTTCCTCTCCGCACCTCCTCTATCCTCCTCTCCACACATCTCTTTTCCTCTCCTTTCTGTCCTCTCCGCACCTCCTCTCTCCTCCTCTCTTTCTTGTCTTCTCTCCTCCTCTCCACACCTTTCCTCTCTTCCTCTCCCTCCTGTCCTCTCTGCACCTCCTCTCTTCCTCTCTCCTCCTGTCCTCTCTGCACCTCCTCTCCCTCCTGTCCTCTCTTCCTCTCCCTCCTGTCCTCTCTGCACCTCCTCTCTTCCTCTCCCTCCTGTCTTCTCTCCTCCTCTCCACGCCTCTCCTCTCTTCCTCTCCCTTCTGTCCTCTCTGCACCTCCTCTCTCCTCCTGTCCTCTCTGCACCTCCTCTCCCTCCTGTCCTCTCTTCCTCTCCCTTCTGTCCTCTCTGCACCTCCTCTCTCCTCCTGTCTCCTCTCTTCCTCTCCCTTCTGTCCTCTCTGCACCTCCTCTCCTCCTGTCTCCTCTCCACACTGTTCTCAGCTTGATTTTGACCCAGACAGATATAAACATACAGTAATGCTGGACTTCATTACATTGTAAATAACAGGGATTACTCTGAACGAGATCAGAGAGAATCGAAGTGTGAAGCTGGGAACTCTCTTCACAAGCGCTTACAGAAGAAATAAAACATTTACTTTCACAACTGATGTCTCTCCCACGCGGCCTAGAAATCAAATGACATTATTTAACAGAGTGAGGCGATCCATTTTCAAGATGGAATAAGGAGAAAAGGAGGGAAAGAGAGAAAGAGAGAGAACAATCAGCAGAGAGAGTGGGGGGATTGTGTAATGGAAGGTCACAGCCACAGAAGGTGAGTGCATTATGATTAAGCAGATCCCTGCGGCCACATGTTTACACAAACACACATGCACACCCACTCACATACACGCACACACACACTCTCTCTCACACACATGCACACCCACACACATACCCACGTGCACTCTCTCACACACGCACACACACACTCTCACACACATACACACAAACACTGCATAACAGGCCAGCGGTACGTGACTTTCTGTGAGTGCTGAGAACAATGTGTGATGGTCTACAGAAAAGGACAGCGAGTGAGAAACATGAAGAAGATAGATGGCGTGAAAAAATATGAAGATGGATGGCATGAAAGAGTGAGAGAGAGTGAAAGAATATGAAGATGGATGGCATGAAAGAGAGAGAGTGAAAGTATGAGGTCTGGGCTTCCAGTCAGAGTTTGACTCAGGTTAACAAAGAACATTGTCTGTGGTCAAATGTTGCCTGTGTCAACAGTCAACTACGAGGGAATGTTAACCAAGACAAACTCACAAGAAACTCACACCCACCCACACATGCTCCCCCTTCCGTCACCAGGGAACACCTCTTAGAGCGACAGAAAACTGAGTTAGCAGATTCATGTCTGAGACGACTTCTGTGAACCCGTAGACCAGAGAGGAGCCAATCACACAAGGCGTTCTCTGTGTGTTTACTGGGCTGGCTGGTCAGGAACTCCGACTCCCTTTTTTGGATTAGGAAGCTAGGTTCATCCCTCCTTCCTGTAACAGAACAGTGAACCCTTTTGTTGAAAATATTTTTCCTCAACATTTTGTCAAACCTCTTTTTTTTTCCAATACTTTTTGTCGTAAGGCAGTGCTGAGGCAGTCGTAAGGCAGTGCTGAGGCAGTCGTTAGGCAGTGCTGTGACAGTCGTTAGGCAGTGCTGTGACAGTCGTTAGGCAGTGCTGAGGCAGTCGTTAGGCAGTGCTGGGACAGTCGTTAGGCAGTCGTTAGGCAGTGCTGGGACAGTCGTAAGGCAGTCGTTAGGCAGTGCTGAGGCAGTCGTTAGGCAGTGCTGTGACAGTCGTTAGGCAGTGCTGAGGCAGTCGTTAGGCAGTGCTGAGGCAGTCGTTAGGCAGTGCTGGGACAGTCGTGAGGCAGTCGTTAGGCAGTGCTGAGGCAGTCGTTAGGCAGTGCTGGGACAGTCGTAAGGCAGTCGTTAGGCAGTGCTGAGGCAGTCGTAAGGCAGTCGTTGGGCAGTGCTGAGGCAGTCGTAAGACAGTGCTGAGGCAGTCGTTAGGCAGTGCTGGGACAGTCGTTAGGCAGTGCTGGGGCAGTCGTTAGGCAGTGCTGAGGCAGTCGTTAGGCAGTGCTGGGACAGTCGTTAGGCAGTGCTGAGGCAGTCGTTAGGCAGTGTTGAGGCAGTCGCTAGGCAGTGTTGAGGCAGTCGTTAGGCAGTGCTGGGACAGTCGTTAGGCAGTGCTGAGGCAGTCGTTAGGCAGTGCTGGGACAGTCGCTAGGCAGTGTTGAGGCAGTCGTTAGGCAGTGTTGAGGCAGTCGTTAGGCAGTGCTGAGGCAGTCGTTAGGCAGTGCTGAGGCAGTCGTAAGACAGTGTTGAGGCAGTCGTTAGGCAGTGCTGGGACAGTCGCTAGGCAGTGCTGGGGCAGTCGTTAGGCATTGCTGAGACAGTCGCTAGGCAGTGCTGAGACAGTACTGGTGGATTCTGGGAATCCCTGCGACCTGGGGCCTCATTTTGACACCAAGGTGCCATAAATGACTCACTGGGAGATGTCAGCCTGTTCTTTGGAAATGGAGGGAGGCAGGGAGAGGGGAAAGGAAGGGAGGAAAGGGAGGGAGGCAGGGAGAGGGGAAAGGAAGGGAGGAAAGGGAGGGAGGAGAGGAAGGTTCCAGGTGCTCACATGTTTTTCGTTGTTCAGACTCAACATTCTCGACGCTCCACCCTCCTTCCGTGCTTGGCTAGTTGCCACGGTGACCCGTTAGGTCAAAGGGCATCGGAATGTCTGGAGGAGTGAGTGCTTGTTTGTTTTGTCTGTGTCAGAGGGAGGCTGACTCTTATCTCTTAGACGTGTATGTGTGTGTGTGTGTTTGCGCGTCCAGACAGGTGATTGGCCACTCTTTGGCAAGCTGATGAGAGATGTGTAGCTGCATGGAAAAACACGTGAAAAATGCACTCGCACACGCACACTGTGACTCAGCGATCCCTGTTACAGTACCATCATGAGTCACGCAAGGTCTAGGCTGCAGGTAGAGAGAGAGAGACAGACTTGAGTACAGAGAGAGTGTGTGTTTGCAGGATGTGTTTCTGTCTGTGTGTGTGTTTCTGATCACATATGTGTTAATGTCCACGCGCATGCACGTGTGTGTGTACCCACCCAAGGGTGGTGCCTGTTTGTCACCCCAGGTGTGTCATGTCTAGATGTGTGTGTGTGTGTGTGTGTGAGCGTGTGTGTGTACTGTGTGTGTGTAAGTTTGTCTTGTGTCTGTGTGATTGTGTACTGTGTGTACTGTGTGAGGGTGTGTGTGTGTAAGGTCAAGATGGATGTGGAGTGGTTCTGTAACAGTGTTTTGGTCGTCCTGTTTGTGTGTGTCTTTGTGTGTTCGTTTGTAAGACCTGTGTGTGTTTGTTATGAGTTGCACTTGATCCATTTATGCATTTGCATATGTGAGTGTGTGTGTGTCTATGTGTTTATGAGTCTCTGTTTCCACTGGCCAGCACTGTCTGTACATTGGTGTACACCACCCTTCCCGTCACATTGAAAGAAAACCACATACAGGTTTCCACAGGCAACCACCCTCTCTGCTCCCTACTTCACTCAGTCATGCTTCTCTCCCACAACAGCTACCTCTGTATCATTCTCTACACAACCATCTGCTTGTATGTCTTCACTATCTCTCATATCCTCTCTTCTCCGTCCCCGTCCCTCCCCAAATCCACGGAATCCATAGTCACCACCAGTATCACCAGCCCTCCCTCACACCAGACCAGCCCCCCCTCACACCAGACCAGCCCCCCCTCACACCAGACCCCTCTCCCACCAGACCAGACCCCCCTCACACCAGACCCCCTTACACCAGACCCCCCTCACACCAGACCCCCCTCACACCAGACCAGACCCCCTTACACCAGACCCTCCTCACACCACACCAGACCCCCTTCACACCACACCAGACCCCCTTCACACCAGACCAGACCCCCCTTACACCAGACCCCCTGTACCAGTACCTACCAGTCACTCACCAAACCACTGGAACGTGCCATCCACAGTGGTCACTGTGGTCAGTATGATCGCCCTCAGAGTGACCCGAAGCTCGTTGCATCGTGGTAGTTCTGCTTCTGTGCGTTTTACCAGAACAGTGGAGGATGTGACAGGAACGTGTGAAGGCGTACAGTACGTGTTGACGTCTCTGGGTTTCAGTCTCCCACCATGATGTGTTTCGCTGCTCCATTTCATGATTTGGACGTCAATTCTGCTGCTGTAGAACAATCCTACACGTTCACATTCACTGAGGCCTGAGTGTGGTGACAGACTATGTTTAAAGGGAATAGGATGTGGCTTTTTTGAAATTCACTCCATGATTCAGCTTTTTGTCCTCTTTAAGACCACTTGTCTTGTCTCGCTTCATGCTTCACGTGTGAGACAATGAAGTTATCACTCTCAAAACAATCCTGTTTGCTGCCTGTGTTTTCCATGGAACCCAGACACCCCTTCCAGAATGTTCACTGCTCAGAAGTTGCGGAATGTCGTCAAGACAATGGCTGTTCTAGAACCACAAGACCGACCACTCATCAGCACTCCAGTTGACCTCCGCTCGTCCAGTCACCTAAACTTATCTCTTTAACTTCCTAATTTTCAGCCAATGAGAGTTGTCCACACTGTCAGCCAAAAAAAGCTTAGGATTCCTTCGCCAACAGGAAATCTCTCCCCCCGCGAGAGTCTTTCACTGCTTAATCACGTCCTGTTTTTAAATCTTCCTGTTTTCTTGAGCAAGCCGCGCGTTATTTTTAACATCGTAACGTTTTTTTGTCATGTAAAAGATGCGTTCACCCTTGACGACGTACCAACAGCGTCACGATAAAAGTAGAAATGGCAGCAGAGCATTTGGGAACACAAGTGCACAGTATTACGGTACCTTCGTGACCATTCATAACCATGTGTATTCATGTATCATCAGATGATATATCAGATCAAAGGGCAAAGCAGGGTCAAGCAGAAGTGAAACGTTGCCCTTTATCAGACCCTAACGGTCATCTTCCTCAAATACAGACCTCCTCACATAAGTTTGGGAGATTCCAATCACCCCTTTTGTAATATCTAGATTTTTATACAGTTGTAATATTCCATGTGTCATTCGTGAGGAGGATGCCCCCCACTCCCCCATGGTTACTAGGAGATCACACCACCATCGTATTGCTGTTAACCTCGTCTCCTGGCAACCAGCGATGACACCCTCTGGTGGCAGGAGGATGCAGTAGGGGAATCCCCTCTGCCTCCCCTCCCCTCTCCCCCCCTCTGCCCTCTCCCCTCTCGTCCCCTCCCCCCCCCCCGCCCCCCCCCCGCCTCCTCCTCCGTTCTCACTCCCTTGTCTTCTTCGGACCATCAACAGAAGCCTAGGCGTTATGCAACTCTATGACGTGAGGAGGCTGGGGTGTTACTCTGTGTGTGTGTGTTGTGTACCTGTGTGTTGTGTACTTGTGTGTGTAGTGTGTGTTACCTGTGTTGGTTGTACTTTGTGATGTACGTGTACTGTGTTACGTGTGTACTTGTTGTGTGTACATGTGTGGTGTATGTATTGTGGGTGATTGTGTGTTACTGTTTGTAATGTGTGTACATGTGTGTGTGTACATGTGTGTGTGTGTACATGTGTATGTGTACGCGTGTGTGTGTGCGTTATCTTGACAGCACAGACGATTGAACTGAGCCTATATTTGGGTAAAGCTCAAGTCGTGACTCATTGTCCTCCTTCGCTGTTCGCCAGCAAGCCTTTTCTGTTACCGCGCCAACGGCCCCGCTCCTGTACGGAGGAACGGGACTGCAGATCACAAGTTAGCGGGGCTGGGCGGGGCGGGGCGGGGGGGGTTACATTTACTTTACATTTTGAGGTGTTTTCCCTTAGCGGACGCTTTGGTCCTAAAGCAACATGCAAACAGAGAGCACAGAGAGTAGCAGAGTGTTAGCATCAGGATGAGCTCACCACAGACTGGGAGAGGTCATCATGCATGTGTGAACACCACACCGAACCCCGAGGCTCCTAGTAGGCTCTTTGTTTTAGTGTGAAAGCACTAAAGAGAGGAGGAGAGAGGAGGTGCAGAGAGGACAGAAGGGAGAGGAATAGAGGAGAGGCGTGGAGAGGAGGAGAGAAGACAGGAGGGAGAGGACAGGAGGGAGAGGAGGTGCAGAGGACAGGAGGAGAGAGGAGGTGCAGTGGACAGGAGGGAGAGGAAGAGAGGACAGGAGGAGAGAGGAGGTGCAGAGAGGACAGGAGGGAGAGGAATAGAGGAGAGGCGTGGAGAGGAGGAGAGAAGAAAGGAGGGAGAGGAAGAGAGGAGGTGCAGAGAGGACAGGAGGGAGAGGAAGAGAGGAGAGGTGTGGAGAGGAGGAGAGAAGACAGGAAACTTCTATGGTCTAGGTTGTGTGTTCTGAGTGCTACGTACCAGGTTGCATCTTCTAGGTTCTAAATACTGGGTTCTTGGTTGTTCGGGTCCATGATGTGCTCGGCTTGGTCGGATCCCCAACTCAACCGGAACTGTTTGGATCAGAACAGTTCCTTGGAATACCGGTTCGTGCTCACGCCGTGCCGGATCCTGAACCGGTGGTGGTTTGTTTCCACGGTTCAGATTGTAGAACGATAACGCAGAAGAATTTCATGTGAAGAAATAAACTCCAAACTTGTTGTCAATGGGAAAAATGTGTTGCTATGACGACCCTGGCACTGGTAGTCATTGGTTAGTTAACGAGGAAGTTTGAACGGCTTCTAGTCACCAATAGGTCCCTGCCCTTTGACCCTAAAACCACACTTATAATGACCTCTTGTAAGAGAAAGACATATTACATCATATTCATATGACGTCATCATCTGGATATTCTCATTTCCTCCAATCCGCATTCAGAGCTGACTGCCAGATGCCGCATGTTGAAACGATGGCGCCTGTCTTGGTCATGTGATCTGAGAGGGAAGATCCTGCGGTTTGGAACTCTGGGCTGTTACCAGGTGAGTTAGCCTCAGGATGTGTGGAAATATCATTACTACTGGCTGATGTGGGTTTGTGTGAGAGTGTGTGTGTGTGTGCGCACGTGTGTGTGTGTGTGATGCGCTACCGTGCTTGTCGCTGTCATCGCTGACTTAGGAACAGGTCAGCACGAAAACGAGACATTATTTCGGACAGTGGGACGTCTAAAGGATGAGATGTCTTCGCCTGTGCGTGCCTGAGGTAATCATCTTTTACTCTTCCCTCCGGTCTCTTTGTGTCGCAACCAAAGAAAACAAGCATGGAATCCCTTGGCGGTGTGCTTGGGAAACTGGTGGGATGGTTAAATGTTACATAAAAGCTGTGTGTGTGTCTGTGTGTGTGTGTGTGTGTCTGTGTGTGTGTCTGTGTGTGTGTGTGTCCTCATGCAATGTGTTTCTGGTTTAATGCGTTTTCCAGAGCAGAAGCCGGGGTTCTGTTGCCCGTGGTTACCGCGAGTGACTGTGCTTTCTTCTCAAGATTGTCAAAGTGAGAAGTAAGTTTCCACACTCATCCTTCTAACTACCCCTCCCCTCATCCCACCACTCACCCCTAACCCCTCCCCCCTCCCCAAAGAGAATAGAGTGGGTGGTTTTGACCACATTTCCATTCGCACCCCTAAAAGGAATGTACCAAATGCTGGAGTGTAGGGGTGCGTAGGCGTATCAAGTCTGTTTGACATGAAGGGTATTTTTAGCATCATTAGATGAACAATTAAACAATAATAGTCGCTCTGTCTGATTAGAGCTGGCTTCAAGATATGTTGTCATCACTCATCTGTGAAACGAGCAAGCATGGACAAGCAAGAGAGAGAGAAAAGAAGCAGCCACACTAGTCAAGTTCAGAGCTCTCGTAAACAAACACAAACACACGCATGAGGGAACAGGGGCGCGGAAACTTCAAAACAAACCGTTTCATCTTTACAGACCGCCGTCCGTGACGTCATGGACATAAAAACGGAACCCCGAGTTTACCGGCGTGTTCTGTCTACCTCAGCCTCCTCTGTTACCATGGGAACGGCCTTGGAGAGAGATGGGGGGGGTGGAGAGAGAGGTAGAGGGAATGACAGAGGGACAGGGAAAGAGAGGGACAGGGAGAAAAAGGAGGGAGGGAGAGAGAGAGAGAGAGAGAGAGGGAGGGAGGGAGAGAGAGAGGGAGAATGGAAGTGTTGGAAGGCAACGTTCGAGAACAATCCTGAAGGAACATGTTTCCATTTGTTTGTTTTGCCCCAGGAGTGTTCTGAGTAGCGGTAGACTACACCAGCTCAGACACACACACGCACAGACACACACAAAGACACACACACACCGGTGTAGCAGTACACTACACCAGCTCAGACACACACAGACACGCACACACTTATACAAACACACACCAACATACATACAGACACGCACACACATATACAAACACAGACATACATACAAACACACGTACATACAAACACACACAAACATACAAACATGCACACTCGCCTACACCCACGCAAACACACACACACTTTTTGCAAAGTGTTCCAAGATAGACGAACACACTGCCTACACCACAGCATGTTCTCCTGGGACAGGTGGATAGGGAGCACAGGTCGAAAGCTTTTCAATTATTTAGGACAAACAGGCAGTGTACCTTACCAGCAACACACCCGGGAACAGTGTGTACTATGCGTGTGTGTCTGCGCCTTGCCAACTCCACTACAGCTTGTATCCATTACCTTGCACTCCAGAGAAGGCATTTGGAAACTGTGAGATGTTTCTCTGTTGTCGGTCTGGCCATGCAAGCACAATCTGTGACTACTGACACTTGGAATGTTAGAAGCTGTAGAACCTCTTTCGGAATTTTGATGTGTCACCAACAGGCAGACAGACAGACTGACTGACAGACAGACAGGCAGAAGGACAGACAGGCAGACAGACAGACAGACCGGCAGACAGACAGTTAGACAGACAGGCAGACAGACATACAGTTAGACAGACAGGCAGACAGACAGACAGTGAGGCAGACAGACAAGCAGATAAGACAGACAGGCAGAAGGACAGACAGGCAGACAGACAGACAGACAGACCGGCAGACATACAGTTAGACAGACAGGCAGACAGACAGTGAGGCAGGTAGACAAGCAGATAAGACAGACAGGCAGATAATAACTCAGACATACAAACAGGCGATGGACAGACAGGCAGACAGACAGACAGACCGGCAGACAGACAGGCAGA
Organism: Plecoglossus altivelis; assembly: GCA_036571765.1. NCBI lineage: Eukaryota > Metazoa > Chordata > Actinopteri > Osmeriformes > Plecoglossidae > Plecoglossus > Plecoglossus altivelis. The sequence continues at coordinate 9,472,313 of BROE01000023.1, read as the reverse complement.
CAGACAAGCAGATAAGAACTCAGACATACAAACAGGCGATGGACAGGATGTCTGTGCTTTTTACTGTCTGTACTTTACGTTATTTTAGCCTTTGTGAACGGCTGTCGAAATAAATATTGTTTTACTGAGAGAAAGATCTAGAGATAGTGACAAAAAACTAGTAAGAGAGAGGAAGCAAGCAAGATGGAAAGCTAGGGAGAGAGAGAGAGAGAGAGAGTGAAAGCTATAGAGAGAGAATAAGAGAGAGAGAGAGAGAGAGAGAGAGTGAAAGCTATAGAGAGAGAGAGAGACAGAGAGAGAGAGAGACAGATAGAAAGTTAGAGTATGAACATGAAGACAGTGCAGCGACAGAGAGGTGCAATGGACTCATTTTAGTGGAACATTTTAATGAGACTCTGTTTCTACTTGACATGTGAGCCTCCCCCTCCTGGGGCCAGTGCTACTGAAGTAACACGTCTCTCTCTCTCACTCTCTCTCTCTCTCTTTTCTCTCTCTCCCCGGGGTCACTGAGGACACGATCTCTCTCTCTCTCTCTCTCCCCTGGTGTATGAAAGGTAACCGTCTCTCTCTCTCTCCTCTCTCTGCTCTCCTGGGGCTATTGAAGTAACACATCTCTCTGGCTCCTCCCCAGGTTAGGTCCCTGCTTTATCGAACATCACATCTCTCCTTTCCCTGGGGCCAAACACACCTCTCTCTCTCTCCTTCTCCCTTCTTTTTCCTATTCTTAAGAAACAGCACTCGTACTTGTCACCTTTCCTTTCTTTCAAAAGATCTACTACCCAATCTCTCTGTTTCTGTCCCTCTCTGTCTCTCAGTCCAGTCATCACTCTGTCCCTCTCTGTCTCAGTCCAGTCATCAACTTCTGTCCCTCTCTGTCTCTCAGTCAGTCTCACCTCGTCCCTCTCTCTGTCTCTCAGTCCAGTCATCACTCTGTTCATCAGTCCTCTCTTCCAGGCTCCATTTGTGAACCATTAAAAGAAGAAATGAAACAGAAACAACTCGATGTCTTTGAACACCTTAAGATGTGATGTAACACGATTGAGACACAGGCTGTTTAAGGCTGTTTAAGGCTGTTTCAGACTGGGATCACCTCCAGCCAATGTAGGGAAAATTTATTCAACATATTCAAACAATGGGCGTGTGTGTGTGCATGAGCCCAGGTGTGTGTGTGTGACCAGGTGAGGTGTGTGACCAGGTGAGGTGTGTGACCAGGTGAGGTGTGTGACCAGGTGAGGTGTGTGACCAGGTGAGGTGTGTGACCAGGTGAGGTGTGTGTGTGTGTTTGAATGTGTGTGTGTGTATTAGGGGGGTTTCCTGAACAAACACCACAGCATGACTGGCCCTTTCTCCTCCAGGGACAGACTCTCTCCTAATGTGTGAGCACCAAAAGAGAGAGTGTGTGTGTGGTGGTGGTGGGGGAGGGAGTGGGGGAGAGGGAGGGGAGAGAGAGGGAGGACAAAAACAGAGGGGGGGGGGACAGAGAGAATGCAGTCCAGACAGTCTGCGTGACTTCATAACCAGTAATAACTTCCGTTGCCAAGTGAGTGTGGGAGGGGCTTATACTGGCTATATAAAGCAGGCCACTACTCATTCACACACTTAAACTCATCTGGAGCCACGCTTGCACACACTCTCGCTCGCACACTCTCGCACACACGCTCTCAGAGAACAAGTCTCAACTTATTAGAGGATCATCTCAACACTTCAACTCTTCAAGGTAAACATTTCATCTCTTTCTGTTTTGTTCTTCTCTGTTTTGTCGTACGTTTTTCAGTTTGTTGGAACTCTTCTCGAAAGACTGTCTCCCTGTCCTGCCCTATCCCACAATAACTGCCTGCAACTTCAGACTGTTTAACTTATCAGGGCATTTAGTGATCAGAAAGGATCTACATTTAGCTGCCAGGAATGAAGTTCAGAGACCCAGACTGTGAGTGACAGAGAGGGGAGAGGGAGAGACCCAGACTGAGTGACAGAGAGGAGAGAGGGAGAGAAGAGGGAGAGACCCAGACTGTGAGTGACAGAGAGGAGAGAGGCACAGACAACTGGGCACAGAACTATGGTTGTTTGTTTTCTCTAGTTTGTGGTTCAACAGGGTAGGGCGACAGGGAAGGGATTATAGAGAGGAGGAGAGGTGTGGGAGAGCAGGAGGAGAGGAGTGGGAGAGGAGGAGAGGTGTGGAAGAGCAGAGGAGGAGAGATGTGGGAGAGGAGGAGAGGACGAGAGGTGTGGGAGAGGAGGAAGGAGTTGAGTCGGAGAAAAGACAAATATGGAGTTCTTACAATTGTTCTGAAGTTGCAGTTATATAACAACTCTACCTTGACACTGTTCTCTTGTACACACACACACACACATACACACACACACACATACACACACACACATACACACACACACACACACATACACACGCACATAACCCAAGGTTAACTAACAAGCACCTGCATTTTATTATGTCTCTCCTGTATCTGTTATCTTAATAGCAGGGCCTTGGGGCCAAGTACTTGGGGCCAAGGATATTCTGATTTGGACATTCTTGGAGTGTTTTTGATTGCCTCTATGCAAGGAGTTAATCCACTTTTTCCCTGCGACAGACCAAATCTCTATACCAGCTACATTTTTTTTGCCTTTTCCAACAAAAAACTTGCCGACATAAAGTGTATAAAGAGCATTTTTGCTTTTTAAACATTTTGTTTTATTCCCTCAGCAAAAAAAAAAGTTATTATGTGCATTTTTTTTGTGCTTATGTTTAGTATCATGCCAGGATAGGTTCGCTTTATCTGACTCAGTCTTGAAAAACCATCTCCTGCATTTAGCAACATCTGGTTGTTGCCCACTTCACTCTCTAACCAGTCACTGTCATCACAGCATCCAGACGATTCTGGATCGGAAAACATAAACAATCACCACTTATTCTCACATAACAGACAAAACTACTTTGCTAAGTCAAACACAAAGCTTGGCTAACGTCTCTCCTTTCTGCCTCTTCTTCCCAGGATGCTTTTCCTGCAACTCTGCGTGTTCCTGAGCCTGGGGGCTTCTGGGTATTGTAGTCTCCAAGACAAGCAGACTGACTTTGGCCTGCGAGTGTTTGCTGAGGAGGCCTCCAGGAACCAGGGTAAAAACCTGGTCCTCTCTCCCTACGGAGTGGCCTCGGTCCTGGGCATGGCTCAGCTGGGCGCAGCGGGGAAAATGCTGAAGAACTTGAAATCCAAGATGGGCTTCTCTCTGCAAGGTAAACCTGGAGAGTCTCCCTCTCTCTCTCGCTCGTTTGTTCTATCTTGTCATCCATCAGTTCTCAGAACTCACGCTGTGCACCCCTCTCTTCTTCATCCTTCTGTCGTTCCACCACCTCTTCCCCCAACCACCTCCTCCCCTCACTCCTCCACCCTCCCCCTTCCCCCAACCACCTCCTCCCCCCACCCTCCCCCTTCCCCCCAACTCCTCCTCCCTCCCTCCTCCCCCCTCCTCCTCCCAGAGCGAGGCATGCTGAGGCAGCAGAGGTTGCTCCAGAGAGATCTCTCCAGCGAGGAGGGCGTGGAGGTGGCCAGCGGCGTGATGGTTGAGAGGAAGATGACCCTGGAGAAGGGTTTCCGCCGCTCCCTGGGAAAGGCCTTCCAGAGCTACCCTAACCAGCTGGACTTCACCAGGCCTGACCAGGCCCTGAATATCATCAACGCCTGGGTGAAAGACCACACCGCTGGTCAGTGGCGTTTGCACTTCAGTGTGCCTCAGAAAGCCTTTCGTTCATCGCACTCTTCTGTCCGCAACTCTATCTCCAACAGCATGACTGACTCTCCCACCTCCCTCCCTCCCTGTTTTCCCCCCTCCTCCCCCCTCCTCCAGGCACCATCCCAGACTTCCTCCCCGCTGGCTCCCTGACAGACGAGACTCGGATGGTCCTGTTGAACGCGCTGCATTTCCAGGGCCTGTGGAAGGTGCCCTTCGATGCCAAGATGACGGAGGAGCGCCTGTTCACCTGCGCCAACGGCAGCCAAGTGCCCGTGCCCATGATGAGGCTGGTCAACAAGTTCCACTATGGTGAGAGTGTGAGAGTGTTACTGTAGGATAGGGTTACAGTATACGATAGTATTAAAGCATATGTGTTATAGCATTTTTATTTTATGTACATTTATGAAATATATATCAGTGGTCTGTTCAGTTAAAACTGTTTAGTTGAAGAAGTCAGGTTAATGCCTTTGTTAACGATCACTCTCCTCCCTCTCCCTATCCTCCCTCTCTCTCTCCTCTCCCTATCTCTGCTACCTCTCTCTGTCCTCCCTCTCTCTCTCTCTCTCTCTCTCCTCCCTCTCTCTCTCTCTGTCCTCCCTCTCTCTCTCCTCCCTCTTGACTCCCCCAGGTGAGTTTGTCACCCCCGAGGGCGTGGACTATGACGTCATCGAGGTTCCGTACGAGGGCGACTCACTGAGCATGCTCCTGCTCTCCCCCTTCGAGGCTGAGGTGCCACTGAGCGCGCTCACTGGGGAGCTGAACAGGCAGCGTCTGCAGCAGTGGAGCCAGGAGCTGAGGAATGTCAAACGCCAGCTGGCCCTGCCAAGGTGAGGGGGGAGGAAGGAAAGGAGGGAGAGGGGGGAGGAGGGAGGGGAAAGAAGAGAGAGGGGGGAGGAGGGAGAGGGGGAAATAAAGGAGATAGAAGGTGGAATGTATAAAGGGTAGAAAAAGTTTAAAAGTGAAACAGAGAGGAAAGTACATCAAGTAGAGAACGAATACTGAGTTTTTTTTAACAAACACTATCTGCGTTGCCAGGTTCACAATAAACCCTGACATCTTTTAACAAACACTATCTGCGTTGCCAGGTTCACAATAAACCCTGACATCTTTTAACAAACACTATCTGCGTTGCCAGGTTCACAATAAACCCTGACATCTTTTAACAAACACTATCTACGTTGCCAGGTTCACAATGGACTCTGACGTGGACCTGAAGGCCACTCTCACCAGCATGGGGCTGGGGGATCTATTCAACCTGGCAACCGCTGATTTCTCTCGCATCACCAGTAAGTACCTGCTGCAGAAGCATGTAACCTGAGACATCTGATGAGCTGAATACAGCTGCATGTCTGTGTCAGACCTGGTCATGTAGACTGTATCATTACTGGGGAATACAGCTGCATGTCTGTGTCAGACCTGGTCATGTAGACTGTATCATTACTGGGGAATACAGCTGCATGTCTGTGTCAGACCTGGTCATGTAGACTGTATCATTACTGGGGAATACAGCTGCATGTCTGTGTTCGACCTGGTATTTGTAGACTGTATATTATGGGGAATACAGCTAGCATGTCTGTGTAGACTGGTCATGGTGATTAGTATCAATTTTACAATGGGGAATACAGCTGCATGTCTGTGTGAGACCTGGTCATGTAGACTGAATCATTACTGGGGTATGAAGATGTGGAAGTTGTCTAACCCATACGTCTCTCCTTTGCTTGTCTCTCCCTTCATTTTTATCTCTCTGTCTACCTCTCTCTCTTTGTCTCTCTGTCTCCCTCTCTGTCTCTCTCTGTCTCTCTGTCTACCTCTCTCTCTTTGTCTCTCTGTCTCTCTCTCTCTGTGTGTCTCTCTCTCTTTGTCTCTCTCTCTGTCTCTTTCTCTCTTTGTCTCTCTCCGTGTCTCTCTCTGTCTCTCTCCTGCAGCTGAGGAAAGACTGTGCGTGTTCAAATTCCTGCAGAAGGTCAAGCTGGAGGTAAATGAGGAAGGAACAAAGGCTCTCCAGTGCCACAGGGTAAAACACACAACAACACACACACATTCACACCCACACCACCACAAACAACCACACACACACCACACAAACAACCACACACACCCAACACATACACAACAACACACACCACAAACATTCACACACTCTTTAAGTTTGATTGATTTAAGCTCTCCCACATACTTGATGTTTGATCATATCATCTCTCTATCCTCCTTCTCAGCCGCCATCTTGTTCTCCCGCATGGCTGTGGAGGAGCTGACTCTAAACAGGCCCTTCCTGTTCCTCATCCAGCACAAACCTACAGGTGAGTCTCTGCTTCACACACACACACATACTTTCACACACACACACTCTCTCTCACTGTGTCTCTCTCTCCTTCTCTCTCTCCCTCTCCCCTCTGTTCCCCCTCTCCTCCCCCCTCTGTTCCCTCCCTCCCTCTACTCCTTCCCCATCCTCCCTCCCTTTCCTCCCTCTGTTCCCCCCTCTGTTCCCCCCTCTCCTTATTCCCCATCCTCCCTCTCCTCTCTCTCTCTCTCTCTCTCCCTTCCCTGTCACACTTCATGTACAACTGTCAAAGAATGAATCTACACTATTCTGCAGTTCTTGGTCCAAACTGAATATTCAACTCGCTGAATTCCCCTGAAATGTACTGGGCGTCTTTTGATTGGCTTTGACTCTGGTCCCTCCCACTACAGGTGCTGTTCTGTTCGCAGGACAAGTCAACCAGCCACAGGAACACTAGCCGACCAATCACAACTCCCGGAACAAAGACTGAGACAATGATCAGGGACTGTCCTATTATTTCATTGGCAGGGGCTGCTGTCAATCAACATGCTACTGAGACCGACTATAGAAAACCAAAACATGACTATTGACTATGAAGACGACCTACTTAAGTTGAACACATTATGTAATGTATGGTCAATGGACTTAATTGACATGAAGGGATATTAATATAATCAATGCTGTTGCCATCTGTCACATTTGTTCCAAAGGTGTGTGTGTATTTTATACTTGGAGATTTTGATTGTTCTGTTGAAATTTTGAATTCAAATTGTTTCAAATTGTATTTTTTACAATATTTATATATTTATTAAAGCAAAAGTGTTTTTTCCACAAAATTAAGGCCCGATTGTCTTTTGTTACCAAGGAAGTTACACTTTAATGGGCTTGAATGGTTTTGAAGGTATACAATAAATGTACTAAGCTTTATTTTATGAATTACAATCCGAAAAGATTAACAAAAAATTGACAACGTCATACCATACAAAGACAAATCTCCGGCTTATTCACATATGACTATTACTCATATTTACTTGGCTCGTTCTAGGCCTTCGCCCCTTTTTTTACCCGTTTCCATGGGAACCACATGACCGTCTTGTTTGTCATGGCAACAACATCGAAAAATACCACATTCCCTCCCCCCTCCATTTATACCATTGATTCCCAGATCATAACATAACTCGACAATTGTCAAGATTTGATCATGTTCGTTACGGACCGTTGTAGATCTTTTGAATTCATCGCTCTTAGACACAAGAACAAATGTGTTGGAAATACTTTTAATGATCCTAACTGGAACGGATGCCAGTGCTGTCACAAAATACGCAATGCGCATGTTCACCAGGAGGGAACAGCTGACGCTGTCACCGGATTCTTTCCGTTTAGTTGAATGGGCTGTTCGCTCGCTCGTGCCCCACCGAGCCGTAGTACTCGCTAAAATAGACATGGAATGTTAACGTTTGCCGTCTTCGTACCTCAACGGACAAACACACGATTTCACTACTTGGACATCCATCCATTTTTTGTGTCCGTCTTCATATAAAGCCGACAATGGTAAGTTTGACCGGCAAATAGTTGGTTAGCATGCCAAGCTAGCCGTGCTAGCACAAGGTGTATGGTTACAGGAAGCTGACTGCACTTGAGGACAAGGTAGATAGACACCTGAGCTAGCTTAGCGCTTTTTTGGACTGCTAATGAGGCCCCGGAATTCAGTTCATTAAAACTTACGAATAGCAAGCGGATACTTGCTAGCTAGACAAGCTTCAAATCCTACTAGACCAGGGGGGTGAAATTCGCTTTACCTACCTGATTATAGTCTGTATGCAAACTGCCTCAAAGTGAGGACTCGTGTGTTGGCAACGACATAAGCAAATCTCCGGTGGTTTGGAAATGTCCCCGGTGTGTTGTCACTCCGGCAGTGTTAGCTAACTATAGCCTGCTTGCTAGGTCGCTGTGCACAGCTGTAATTAGTCAAGATACACATGTGGATCTGTATTAACAAGGACATATGATAACTTATTAGCCTGCCTGTCGA
>BROE01000023.1:9435494-9436707 GCA_036571765.1 Plecoglossus altivelis | reverse complement strand
CTCTCTCTCTCTTTCCCTCTTCTCTTTTCCCTGCCCTCTCTCTGTCTCTTTGTCCCTCTCTCTCCTCTCACTTCTCCATCTCTCAACATTCTTTCTTCCCTCTCTCCTTCTCTCTCACTTGTCATTAATCTTTTCATTTATTTTTAATCTATCTCTTTATTTAGACTCAATTTTCCCTTTGCCTTCCTTGTATTGTAATGTCATTATGCATTACCTCCCCTCTCTCTCTCTCTCCCCCTCTCTCTCCCTCCCATCTCTCCATCTCTGGCCCTCTCCCATCCTTTCTCTACATCTCTCCTTATATCCCTCCCTTTCCATTCATCCCTCCCTCCATCTCTTTCCCTCCTCCCTCTCCCACCCTCTCTCTATCCCTCCCTCCCTCTCTCCCGTCCTGTCTGTCTCTGTCTCTCTCAATACCTCCCTCTTTCTTTCTCTCTCTCTCCTCTCCCCCTCCCTCTCTCTCTCTCCCCCTCCCTCTCTCTCTCTAACACGTACCTCCATGTCTCAGAGGGTAAATGATTGCATAAGCTTTGACTGCGTGGGTCCTTGCTGAGAGATGAAAGACCACAGCAGAGAGGAGATGAGCTGGAATGGAGAAAGACCTGTTCCACCAGTGGGGGGGCGGGGGGGGGGGGCGGGGGGGGGCAAAGACAAGTACTCTTTACTGAGATCAAAGCATCCCTTTGATCCTCTGAGCTCTGGAGCCCTGGGGGTGCGGAGGGAGCAGGGAGTGTAGGGGGAGCAGGGAGTGTAGGGGGAGCAGGGAGTGTTGGGGGAGCAGGGAGTGCAGGGGGAGCATGGAGTGTAGGGGGAGCAGGGAGTGCAGGGGGAGCAGGGAGTGCAGGGGGAGCAGGGAGTGCAGGGGGAGCAGGGAGTGTAGGGGGAGCAGGGAGTGTAGGGGGAGCAGGGAGTGTAGGGGGAGCAGGGAGTGTAGGGGGAGCAGGGAGTGTAGGGGGAGCAAGGGAAGTGTTGGGGAGCAGGGAAGTGCAGGGGGGAGGAGAAGTAGGGGGAAGCAGGGGGAGGCAGGGAGTTGCAGGGGAGCAGGGAGTGCAGGGGGAGCAGGGAGTGCAGGGGGAGCAGGGAGTGTAGGGGGAGCAGGGAGTGCAGGGGGAGCAGGGAGTGTAGGGGGAGCAGGGAGTGTAGGGGGAGCAGGGAGTGCAGGGGGAGCAGGGGGAGCAGGGGGAGCAGGGAGTGTAGGGGGAGCAGGGAGTGT
>BROE01000023.1:9412994-9432994 GCA_036571765.1 Plecoglossus altivelis | reverse complement strand
TTCAGTGTTTCTTTTCAATATTTTCTCATGAAAAATAAGCCTTTTCCCACCGGTTTAGCCTCACATCGCTGAGATTGTCGATGCCTTATTTCGTCTGTTCGAGAGCTTGAGTCGTTTTCAGTCTCAGCCAATAGGCGGCTAAGATGTTTTTAGTGTCAGCCAATAGGCGGCTAAGATGTTTTTAGTGTCAGCCAATAGGCGGCTAAGATGTTTTTTGTTTCAGCCAATAGGCGGTTAAAATGTTTTTTTTTAGCCTAGTCGATAGGCAGCTAAGATGTTTTCAGTCCTAGCCATAAGCCATAAATCAGCTAAAATGACGACAACGCGAACGCTTAAATATGACATGGAATTCTGCTCCGCGTTTCAATAGAGATGAAAAATCCAAGGAATTTTTTTAAAACTAGTTATAAAAACAAAATGTGCGCGTAGGCCTTATCTGTCGTCTCTTGTAAAACTTGTCCGCAATCTTCTTCCAATAAGGCCTGCGAATCGATTCCATCCCAACTCAAATCGACTCATTGAAAAATCCCCATAGATCTGTTTTTCAATTCGTGAATTCAGTATCAATTCAAACCTCGAATGGACTCGAAATGGAATGAAACCGGTACCCAACCCAGAATCGGAACTCGAGCCATAACCGGAGGTGTTGAACCAAACAAACGGGGAACATACAACTCAGACATGATAAGGCAACGGCTTTATAATGGCAGACATTTTCTTTTTTTGAAAATCACGGTTTTCTAGTACAAATGGAATGTGTATGAATTTTCATATCGGTTTTTTACTCTGTAGAAAAAAAACACGTCATTAATACGTACAAAAGGAAAAAAACGATGGTAAAATCATATCCGCGCATCTAACCAACACAACCAAGTATCACAAACATTCGAATACTTCTAAGTAACATACATCAGGTCAAATGGGCTTTCAATTGCTGTTTACAATACAGACTGGCACCATATAGAGTTACAACAGTAATCTTATCAATGCCTTTACCCTAAAATGCATAAACTTGATTTATCTATACCCATGGGTAGATCGTGGAAAAATGTGCAATAAGTGATTACGACGTTTCGTTTCAACTTTTCATCAAATGTCATTTTTTTTCTACAAACCATAACTTAAAAGGACAACATGTATTCATCAAACGACATGGAAAGTCAGACTTACATTCTGTATATTGATAAGGCTTGGCGATAGAGCGGAGCCTTTACTCCAAAAGCAATAACGGCTAAATGCTCGACTCCATTTTGGCTCCTGAATCACCGTGTCTTTTTTCCTTGTTGTCTTGACAACCTCGTGTTTACGTTGACGATCTCTAGGCCGATTGGGCAACAGTCAACATGAAAATGTCCTCTTAAAGAATGTCTGTCATTTTTTGAATGTCTGATCGATAGTCTGTTGAATGTTTGCCAAAGGTAAACAGGCTGAAGGTTTGGTAGAATTTGGTGGTGTTGTGCCCAAATCTCTTTCTCGCTTTCACTCTTTTTCTTCTTCTCCTGTTTCTTATAACAACATCGTCCACTCGTCTTTCACGGTATGAGTTCAACCACATCAACCATCCTTCTCAACTGCACATTAGCAAAGTCCAAAATTCTCTAGTTAGTCTAAACTAACCTGTACACTATAAAGGGCACTAAAAAAATACACGATTAAAAGATACCAATCGATCTAAGCTGGAGAGAGAGCAGTGTGTGTGGGGAGGTGGGGGGCAGTAACATAAAATAAACGTCTCAGTCTCTCTCTTCGCATCCATTGACCACTGCATCGCTCCTTCCTTCCCTCCCCTCCTTCCCTCCTTCCCTTCTCTCCTTCCCTCCTCTCCTTCCCTCCTCTCCTTTCCTCCCGCTCTACTGGAACATCCGGGGTCTTTTCCGGAGCACTTGCTGAATGTAGTTTTCCAGCTCTTCCGTGCTGTCGCTACGCGGTGCCCCTTGGCTGTAGTAATCTTCCTCCCTGGAGACGAGGGGGGGCGCCGGGGGAGGGTAGGAGAAGGCAGGCCTGCGACGACCCTGCCCCCAGGAAGGGGCCCTCGGTTTGGGTTTGGGCGCGGGGTAGGGGTAAGGGCTGAATGTCCGTGTGCGCTGGGGGAGGGCGTAGCTGGGGAAGTAGGGGTTCCGTCGGAGGAACGAAGGCGAGGGAGGCTTGCGTTGTCTGGGCTGCACCCAGGCGTGGTACCTTCTCCTGGGGGGAAAGTCCACGTCGTAGTCCAGGGAGTTCCCCAACAGGTCGCTGAGGGACAACGCAGCCTGGGGCTTTCTGTAGTAGCGAGGCTTGGAGGGTTTGGGAGGGGGGAAGTAAATGGGGTAGTAGCCCCTGTAAGGCTTCTGGTAGGCGGGGAAGGAAGGGTAGGAGGAAGGGTAGGAGGAAGGGTAGGAGGAAGGGTAGGAGGTGGAGAGACCCAGAAAGGGTTTGGGAGACTTGGGGACCCACGGGTCCTGTTCATTGTGTTTCACAGGGAGCTTCTCCTGGAACCAAGCCTTGAGGGGGTTGACAGGAGGAGGGGCCTGCTTGGGGGAGGAGCTTCGCGGAAGCGAGGGGAAATCCTGGACGGAGTTGGAGATCACCAGCGGCCGTAGCCACGGCGACCCGCCGCCCCCCTCCGGCCCCCCCGGAGCGTCTTTCTTCTTCTTCTTCTCCACGTCGCTGATGATGTCTACCACGTCGTCCGCAGGGAGGTGGAGCTTGCTGGAGATCTCGATCAGCTTGTCGATGGTCTGGGGGTCGATGTCGTCGTCGTCCCCGGCGACCGCCTCCTCGTCGGACCGCTTGTCCTCCGCGGCGTTGCCGTCGGAGAAGGACAGCGCCTTCTTCCTGTTTTTGTCGGCGTACTTCCTGTCGCCGCTGCTGTCCTGCTTCACCATGTACCGCAGGAGCATGTCGGAGGCGATGTCCGCCAGCTTCTCCTCCTCAGCTTTGGCGCGCTGAGCCTCCGCCACTTGTCTCCCCACCTCCTCCTGCTCCGCCCTTGCCCGCGCCTCCTCCTCCTCTGGGCTGAGAGCCTCCTCTTCCTCCTCCTCCTCCTCTTCCTCCTCCACATTCTCCTCTCCCTTGGCTGGAGCTGAGGCTGGGGGCTGGTGTTGGGCTAAGCTGTTGTCGAAGTCGTCCATGAAGTTGCCTCCCCTGAAGGAGGGAAAGTTAAGACCTTTCTGAGTCTCCTCCTGCCATTTTAGCTTCTTCTTGGACAAAGCCAGCTGGTGGCTGTTGGGTTTGGACTTGATCTCGTTCTCCAGGAGTTCTTGATCTTTATCCTGGCTGTAGCCTCTGCTCTCTCTCTGAACTAGGGAGTCCCTTTCTCTCTCCTCGTCTCGCTCCTCCTCTCGCTCCTCCTCCATCTCTCGCTCCCTCTTGTTGGCCGTGCTGTAGCTCTGAAACTCCTCCATCATGGTCTCCAGGTTCTTCACCTCCTCTGGACTCAACTGCTCCTCCTCCTCTTCCTCCTCTTGGAGGGAGGGACCCCGCTGTTGCGCCTCCTCTCTGGCCCCGACCTCCTTCCCCATCGCCTCGTCTCCTCCTCCTCCTTCTCCTTCTCCTCCCTCTGCTATCGTTGCGGTCTGCTCCTTCTTGACCGGCACCGTCTGACTGCTGGTACGGCTGGTGACCTTCTCTGTCAGCCTCTCCTCCTCCTCCTTCTTCCTCTTCTCCTCCTCTTCCCTCTCTTGCTCCTCCTTTCCCTGAGCAGCTGCCATGACCAGCTCAAGCTCCTGCCGTCCGTCCCTGTTTCTGTCAGCCCCCTCTGCCGCCCTCTCCTCCTTCTCCTCCTCCTTTTCTCCTTCTCCCTCCTCCTTCTTCTCCTCCTCCTCCCCTCCCCCCGTCCACCTCCCTCCCTCGGGCTTGTTCAGAGCCTGCAGTAGAACAGCAGCCAGAGTTCTGGGGTCGACGTCCTTGAACAGCTCGTCCTCCTCATCCTTCCCTTCTCCCTCCTCTTCTCCCTTGGCAAGAAGCCCGTCTTTCCGTAGCTCCCCCTCTCCGTGGGGGGCTGTCGGCCCAGCGAGAGGTCCCTGTTCCTGGTCTTGGTTCAGGCTCCATCCCCCTGCTGTGAGGGGAGATGAGGTGGAGACCTGGATCAAGGACAAGAGATCCAGAAGGATCAGGAAGGTAAGGGCACTTGTGGTGTTGTGACCCCCGATCATGGCCACACAGATTGGACGGTGTGGAGCGCACGGTGGGGGGGGGGGGGGGCGACCCCAACACCCCCCCCAGGGGGGCGGGAGACCGACCACGGATCCCCACCAAACACACCCCCAACCGGGGCGGCAGGGCGGGAGGTGACGCACCTGGAGAGAAGGAAAGAGGAGACGGAATCACTTCAGAACAGATGGCTCGGGAAAAGAATGGGGAGTTGAACATTCTAATTCCAGAAAGGTTTCACATTCAAATTCCCAGAAGAACAAGTAAGTAAACATTCTAACTTCGAGGGGAAGAGAGAGAGACTAGCAGAGGGCGTAAGGCGCCTACAGTCAGTGTGCGCCACACTGATTAAAGTCAGCGCGATACACCTACTCCAACAGAATAATGCAGGGGCACTACCCCACCTCGCGATCCGTCAGCGTAGGCCATGCAGTATGCGCGCCGCACTTGGACGATAGCACCATCACCATCAATCATGTGAACCAGCCGTTAGTGAGAGAGCGAGAGAGAGAGAGAGAGAGAGAGAGAGAGAGAACAAGAAATAGAAAAGAGGGCTGGAGAGGAAATATGAAAGAACAGTCATATTTGAAGACGGAGACGTTTTAAACACATCAATTTTCTGTTTTCACTCTCCTCTTAACGTGTTTCAAGGCTGCCAGCAAAACCATTAGCTTCTGCACGTAATGGACGTATAAATGGTTGTCGGCTATAATAAGAGGCGTAGCTTAAATACTAGGATTCCCGTCATTATCATGGTACGTCATCAAAATCTTTGTCATCTGTCTTAATCATCGATTGTCTCTTCCAACCGTCAAATAATCGTCCATTTTTAGAAATGTTTTTTAGAAATGATCATCTCACTTCAACCTGACTTGTAGTCATTTCCTCTACCCTGGGGTACTGGATCAAGCAACTTGGAGAATAGTGATCAGGACTCGTAAAATGGCTGAACAGTAAATGCACTCTGAGATGGTGGCCTGAGATGTAGGCATATCCATCTTGACTTCCTCGCTCCTCATCCCTTGGCTAATCCTTAGGCGGATTAGTCAGGATATGTTTAACGAGTAGCTTTGAAGAATTATTTTAACCATAAAGTTTGTTGTCCGTTCGGCTCGGGTGACGGATCTTGTGTTGAACAACAGTCACGACCTTTTGTGCCGAACAGTAAAATATCCGTGGCTCACAATTTAGGGACAGAAAGTCGCCACAATTTAAGCGTCTTTTCTACTTTTCTCGCCTTGCCTAAACTGCCTTAACAAACGGTTAATTGGGCTCACGGGCTCGAGCCGGTGGCGGGAATGGTAATGCGCCGTCTGCACGTGAGCGCGCAGGCATGCGGCAAGTCAACTGCTTGGGTGGGTGTGAGAAGTAACGACGCGTCTTATGGCGCGTGCTGTGCGCCCTACGGAAAACTAGAGGTGTCGATCATTTATTTTTTTTACCCAGTGACCATGGTAACAATGCTCGTTAACCGCAGTTCACAGCACTTTGATGGAATTATATCATTGCAATTAGTGTTGTTTTTTGTGCTCTATTTACGACAGTGCGGATACAAATGCCAATGTTATAAACTTAACGCAACTGAATAATATTCCGTTATTTAACCCAACCTACACAAATCCATCAATTAGCACTTGAGAATCTAGCCACGTATCATTAAAACACTACTTATAGGTTCTCTAGCCTAAACCACGTCTAGTTCACGGTCGTAGCCATCAAACCCGCGTCTCTATGGTGCAGTATAGGAGGTACGCAATAGGATAAGACAAGAGATTAAAAGATCATGCATCACTGGGGTGGGGGGGGGGGGGGGGGGGGGGTTCGTCCTCGCGCTCATCATAATAACAGATTCTCTGCGTGTAATCCTCGCGGGATCTAACTGACCTGTCCCCATTGTAAGAGGGATCAAAAAAACGACCAAGCCAACAGTAAGACTGCACTGTCGTGACTTGAATGGCCAGTCAATATTTCCCTAGATACAGAAAATAAGTGACGTATGCTATTACACGTGTGTTTAAGTAAGTAAATAAATAAATAATTGAATCCGCAGTGTCGCTCGTGTCAATATCGCGGGACATGATTGGCTGCTCTTTAGTTAGTACAAGTGAGCTAAAGAACCATTTTGCACAACTAGCGGCGTACTCTTTCGACTCCTCTCTGATCTCTCTCCCTCTCCCCTCCCCCCTTCTCCCTCCATCCACCAATCCCTCTATGAGAGCAATACCCAAGCGGGGATGTTTCGCCACCAAATCCCATTAGTAATCTGCTTTCAAGAAACCCCATGTGAGCGTAATCTTCTCCTGATTCCACCTCGCGCTCTGCAGGCGACTTAGAATAAAGTGATTCCCGACCCCGTGCGCCCATTTAGACCAGTGAATAAACTTTAAATCCACGTCAGGTTACAGGAACTATCCTGAAATAAGGATGGGAAAGGGTATTGGAATGGATAACTAAATTATGTTATTCAACGCCCCCGCAAAACGACACTTTCACCAACGTCACGCCGTGCAAGAAAACCGCACCACCGTCCTTTACTGATCCTCAACGTACACATAGCCGTTATTTTAGGCAGCGGTTACCATAGTGATGATGGTGAGGAAGATGATTGATGGGAGGGGCGCGTGGGGAGAAGTCATGGTGATTATGATAGGAAGACACAGCAACAATCACGGTCTATGACGTTAACTCCGGTGATTACCGGAACGTTGTTGTCACAGCAATCAACGAAACACGTCAAAGTTGTTTTTTCACCCAACAGCCTCCGTTTTCCAGAGTAGAATGATTCAATCCGAACCAACATAGAAATGTGAATTCCGTGTGAACTCCATTCATCTGCCAATTATATAGCCTAGGTAGTTTATTTTTAGATTATTCTAAACTTCACTATTCAATTCACATGGAATAACTCACTTGCAAATTGACCGTTTAAACTAAGGTGACATACAACGGTTATCTTACACAAATCAAAGCAACAACTTTTGATTTGACTTCTACTTTAGTACTTGTATTCCAGATAGACAAATTATCTTAGCTACACACGCCAAGTGGCTTAAAATGCACATGTAGGTGTACTAAGCGCCTGTCTTGGTCTTATTTAAATTTGTTTTCTCATTTTTTATGAAGAAGTTCAGACTTACCGCTAGTAGTCAGGGGACAGCCCAGCGCGAGATGGTTTTAGTTTCCCTGTGGCTCGCGCTCACTCCTCACAGTTTATTGTTTGTCAACGGAACTGAACTCTTGTCCTTTTCGTACAAATCTTCAAAGTTCCGACTGCCTTTGTGTTCTAACGTGTTTGATGTTTTAATGTTGTTGTTTGTTTGTTTGTTTTAAGTTTGTCACCTAAAGGCTATTGTTTTCTCACCGTTGACTCACGCTCTCGTCTTGGTGGGTATTTTCAGCACCGCGGACAGCGCCTCTTCTTTATAGGTCGGCCCCTCCAACCCACGTGACCACATCGTCATCGGAGTCCATTGACGTAAGCGCGACTCCATTCATTGATAAGATTTTTTTTCTTCTTTCTTTCTTTTTTTTCCCTTGTTGCATGGATCGAAACCGCAAGCGCGCGCCACGCTGCAGTGAACTGATGAATGAACGGAAGCAGGGTGAATGAAATAGTAGTTTTTGGGGCCGGAGGGGGAAGAGGGAGGGAGGGAGAGAAAGAGAAAGAGGAAGAGGGAGGAGATAGGGAAGAGAAAAAGAGGAAGAGAGAGAGGGAGTAGAGAGAGGTAGAGATGGAGGAAGAGCGAGATAGATAGAGGGGGAGGGAGAGAGTGAGGAAAGAGAGGGAGAGAGAGGAGAGGGAAAGAGGGAGGAGAGAGAGAGGGAGAGGGAGAGGGAGAGAGGGGGGTGGGAGGAGAGAGGGAGAGAGAGGGAGGAGAGAGAGGGAGGAGAGAGAGAGGTAGAGAGGGAGAGAGAGGTAGAGAGAGAGAGAGAGTGAGAGAGGGAGGAGAGAGAGAGGTATAGAGGGAGAGAGGGGAGGGTGGGAAGGGAGACGAGGGTTGTTGTGTTTTTTTTTACAGACGAGACAGACTGTGTGTTCAGCATTCTGACAAGGCGCGTCGCAGTAAAGGGTTTGCTTCATGCATTTCTGAGAACCGACATCATATAACAACACCAGTGATGGCTGGCATGAATGGCCTGAAACATATATAGTCGGACAGGCTGCTTGAATCGCCTTTACAGCGACTAGAAAGGTGTCAGTTTTGTCCTTTTGCACGTTTGGACAGATACGTGTGTGTTTGGACATGATGTGTGTGTGTGTGGGCAGAGGTGTGTGTGAGTGTTTGGGCAGATGTGTGTGAAGACTGTCTCTGCGGCGATGTGTGAAAAGAATTAAAAAGAGGGCGGGGTTCTGTGTTTGGATAGATGTGTGTGTGTGTTTGTTTTTTTGTTTGTGTGTGTGTGTTTGGATAGATGTGTGTGTGTGTGTGGGCAGAGGTGTGTGTGTGTGTGTATGAATGTGGTGTGTGTTTGGAAGAGTGTGTGTGTTGACAGATGGTGTGTGTGTGTACTGTGTGTGCTGTTAGATGTGATGTGGATGTGTATATGACAGATGCTTGTGTGTGTGTGTGTGTTGGACAGATGTGTGTTCTGTTGGGACAAGATGTGCTGTGTGTGTGTTTTGGGCAGATGTGTGTGTGCTTGGACAGATCGTGTGGTGTGTGTGCTTGCTCTTGGGCAGATGTGTGTGTGTGTGTTTGGACAGATGTGTGTGTGTGTGTGTGTTTGGGCAGATGTGTGTGTGTGTGTTTGGACAGATGTGTGTGTGTGATGTTGTTGGACAGACTGTGTTGGGGTGTGTTTAGCAGATGTGTGTGTGGATCGTGTGTTTGGGACAGATGGTGTGCTGTGTTTGACAAGAGATGTGTGTGTGTGTTTGGCAGATGTGTGTGTGGTGTGTTTGGACCAGATGTTGTGATGGTGTGTGTGGTTGGCCAGATGTTGTGAATGGTGTGATTTGGACAACGATGTGCTGATGTGCTGTGTGTGTTCTGACAGAGTGTGATGTGTGTGTTTGGGCAGCATGTGTGTGTGGGTTTTGGGACAGATGGGTGTGTGTGTGTTTGGGCAGAGTGGTCTGTGCTGATGTGTGTGTGTTGGGCGGCTGCCAGGCACCGTGCTGGATACGGTGCGCCTATCACGGACCAACCCACCTTTCTTAGTACCACTTAATCTTCCCCCTCCTCCCTTCCCTCCTCCCTCCCTCCCTCCTCCCTCCTCCCTCTCTCCTCTCTCCCTCCCTCCCCCCTCTCTCCTCCCTCCCTCCCTCCCTCTCTCCCCTCTCTCTCTTCTTTCTCTCCCTCCCTCCCCCCTCTGCTTCCCTCCTCTCCCCCCCTTTCATCTCCCTCCCCCCCCTCCCCTCTCGTCTGTCTCTCTCTCTGTCTCCCTCCCTCCCTCCCTCTCCCTCCCTCTCTCTGTCTCTCTCTCTCTGTCTGTCTCTCTGTAGTAATGAACTGCCCCGAGTCCCTTACAAGGTTCCAGTCTAGGCGCGCGGTACACTGAGAGCAATGACCTCATATCAAGCCAATAAGGTAGTGAGTTAGCGAACACCTAACACGGTTGCAATGTGTGTCAGTCTTGGTGTGTGTGTGTGTGTGTGTGTGTGTGTGTGTGTTATTCTCCAGTGAATCATACCTTTGGTCACCGTGTTCGTTGTCTTTCAGAAAACAACTGCCGCAGTGCTTAATAACGATGCAGCAAATATATCCCGGTTTGTTTCAAACACGATGCATTTCTTCAGCTAATATCAAGGCGTGTTCGGCGCACGAGAAAAAGAACCAGATTCAATTAAATGATAATTGAATTTCGTTGTGGGCTGGTATAAGGCGCAGTCAGACCGGGCCGATTGGACACGGTAGCGAAAAGTGTATGTGTGCACGTGTGTGTGTGTGTGTTCTCTCGCGGGAATCAAAGAAAGAGAATTGAAAGACAAGCGCGTGTGAGTTCTTGCGTGTGTCTGTGTGTACTTGTGCGTATCTGAATGTTTGTGCATGCGCGCGGGCGGGCGCGCTCGTGTGTGTGACTGTGTGTGTGTGTGTGTGTGTGTGTGCGGGAGCGTGGTTGTCAGCCGTACACCGGAGAGACAGATGAGGAAGGTAATCGGGTGCCAAGGGGCTAAATTCTCCTCTAACCAGTCAGCGTCACCGACTGCCACTCAATATAAAAGCGGCTACGTGGTTTCCATCGTTTCCGTCCGGCACCCAGAATCACATTCGCTGACTGCGACTGATACGGCGACTGATACGGCCTGCAGAATCTCCCTCGCGGATACGCTTGTGTTTGTCTGATCATTCCGTCCAAGCAATAGTGATTTTCTGCCCACATTCGAGAGTAATCGCAGCGCGACTGAAGCCAAGTAACCCGGAACAGTTTAACAAAATCTTCAGTTATAGGATATCAAGTTAAAACATCTTTAGCGATAAAGATTCTGTCTAGACTTGGGACTTTTTAGAAATGGTTTTCACCCAAACACGATTTTTTTTTAACGATGGGACATTCGTTAACGTAACCAGCAGTGTCGCTATAAAAAAACAAGCATGTATTTATAAGAACTACATCATAGGCCTAGTACCGTAAACGCACTTAGTTCTAGTTCTAGCGTTTATCGTCCGGTTAACCTCCGCTCCACCTAGCCCACGGTACCGTTAACACGAGCCTGGCTGCCTGCGCTGACTGACTTCAAACGCTTGTTGCGACTCCTGTTGTAAGCGTATTCGACATCGACAGATGTTAGCGTCACTTAGAGTTCCGTCAAGGAATTCCTCGCTGGAAGAACCACCGCGGGATGATGACGCATCCGAATCGAACGTACCCTCATCCACGAGCTTTATCCTTTGTGATCGTATGCTGAACGAACATTTTATTGCACGCGTTAAGGCGTTGGCCGCGCGTATTGGTCTAGTCATCAACCTTTTATTTTACAAAAAATGCTGACATTGAATGTATGATCAGTGCAAGAGACACGGTGTGATGCCCTTAGTGATAAGCATCGCTGACCGTTTAGTTTGACTGCAGCACGAACACTTTAGCTGTGATGCGATGCAGTGAATCGGTCGCGTGCCCTCGGTCTGGCGCTGCCGTCGCTGTCCACGGTGCTGAACGCGCTTGCCCATAGAGGCCTTGTCAGATGCCAGTTTCATCAAAACCAGACAGTTCGTTTTAAACCCCGAATCATCGGGCTACCGTATGTAAAATTTAAAAAAACCTAAGGACTTATTTAAAATGAGCTCGTAGTTGAAACATTTTGAACGTTTTTTTTCCAGAATTATTTTGTCTTCTGCACGTTTGCTTGAGGTGTTGTTTTCGAAAAAGTTTGAAAGGTTTAACTAATATTTTTGAAAAATGGTTTGCGTCATTGACTATTTAATGAGGACTCTACTATACTCAACAGTAGGCCTAGTGTGTAATAATAATAATATATAATAATATATAATAATAATAATATAATGGCTTCTCTGTTTCCCGTCTCCTCCTGCTCGCCTTTTCTTCACGTGTGAAAAAGTTTTGAAAGGTTGGAAGAAAAAAAATCGAAAAAGTTTTTTGACATTAAAAAACGTTCAAGATTTAAACGATATTTTGTCTTATTTGTAAAAGAAAAAACGTTTGAAAAATGTTTTCGAAACAAAGTTTGCGTCGTTGATGAGTACTTGAGCACTATATTGTACTGTACTTTATTGTACTCTATTGAACTCTGCTCTCGAATTCTATCCTCTCTCCTATCCTCTTCTTTCAAAACAATCGTGAATACGTTTGTGTGTCTGCGCGAGTATTTCACATACAGTATGTGTATGTGGGTTTTCAGTAGTGTGAATATGTGTGTAAAAGTGTGTGTGTTTTTCATGTGTGTTTGCGAGACCGGTCTGAATTATCTTCTAAACGGAACCTCATAACCTCTCATAACCCCCTGTAATCAATCTTATTCTCTTCGTTGGTATCCACGGCAACCTGTCCCTGCCCGCGCAGATTGGTTCGGTGTTTGCAAACGAATCCATTTATTAGGTGGTGAGACTGACAACAAGCTCGTGGGAGGGGATGCCCTTCGAGTTTCACCAAGAGATGGGGAAACACCGCCCACGCGCACTGTCGAGATACGGAGTCGGTTGGCTCCTGGGTTGTTGCTGCGTTGGTGGGTTTTCTTCTTACTGCGAAGTAGGATTTAGTTTTAAAGCCTGCTGCTCATTACCCCTACCTCTCTCTCTCTTTCTCTCTCTCTCTCTGTCTCTCTCCATCCCTCTTTCTTTCTCACTCTCTCTCCCTCCCTCTCTCTCCCTATCTCTCTCTCCCTCCCCCTCTCTCTGTCCCTCTATCTCTCTCTCTCTCTCCCCCTATTTCTCTCTGCCCTTTCTCTCCCTCTCCGTCTTTCAAAGTATCTCTCTCTGACAGTCTGTCTTCCTTTCTTTCTTTCTTTCTCTCTCCCTCTCTTTGTCTTTTTCTCCTTTACTCTCTCTCTCTCTCTTCCGCCCCCACCGTCTCTCTCTATCCCCCGCCCTCAAACTAAATCTAACTAAAAAACGACTTCAAAAGAAAAGTGCATACTTCACTTTTGAACTTCATCGTTACGCTTCCGGTGCCTTTACGTCAAACTATCCCCAAAGTACCAGGAAGCGCGCAGGATACAGCGCATGTTCATTCATCCCGCAAACACTTCTTTTTTTACCAATGTAACTTGGGCTTATCATGAAGGGTTAATGACTTGAACAGCGTAGAGTAGTCAGTCTGTGCCTCACACGGTCTGTCTGAAGCGGCTGTAGACTAACACTGGCCCGAGACTGATGAAATAAACAAGACGAGCCTCCTCGCGGATCTGTCGGTTGCGTTTAAGACAACCGCGAAGTGCGGGTGACTAACACAGCGTCAAATGACGTCGCTGTGTTGTGATCTGAGCTTTTGTGAAAGCTGATTGCGATTCTAATAACTGCCGCGGATAATAATAACGGGTGATTGTCACCGTAAACCAGAGTGTGTTTTCTGCAACCGCACAAACTGATCTGCCATTCCATCAAACGGATGATGACAAAGCCTTTTTTAATCAAAAACACATTTAAAGATCACTTTTAAATGATGTGTCACTACACAAAGTAACAATACAGGTCTTCGGTTGTATGATAGCTGCATCTGGTCAGATAATGTAGGCATATCTAAAAAAAAATTTTTTTTAAACTTTATGCAAAGTCATAAACAGAGATTTTGAAAGACCCCAAAAAACGGCCTCTTAGTTGGCTCGCGCCTCGGCCCCCGGGGTGCAAAGTAATTTGGAAAGCACTCGATGCCGTTAATTTTCCAGCGTGAGTCACCGCGTGCTCACTCTTGCCAATCTCGTGAAATCCGATTTCTAACCTTTGCAATCTGCAGCGAAGTTGCCGAAAAAGAGAAGTGTTTTTTTGTGTAAGTCTGTGCGTGGGTGCGTGCAGGATAGAATGGAAATGACTATCTGATTTACCGGGAAGCTGTAGGACGTTGTCGGGCCTGAGCGAGGGAAACGTTCTCATGAGTATTCCTTACAGATTCTGACGAATCGACCTAACGGATGCACAGGAGGACCGTACGTTCGAGGATCGGTGGGTAATACACGTTCTCAAACGGTTTAGGAGGGGACGTTTAAACGTTTATCTGTCAGTCCGCTTGTGTGAGTGAGTGAGTGCGTGCGTGCGTGTGGGTACAGTGCTAAGTGGAAGCTTATTAAGGAGAGGCAGTGCAGGGAGGAAGAGGAGAGAGGCAGGGAGGAAGAGGAGAGAGGTAGGGAGGAAGAGGAGAGAGGCAGGGAGGAAGAGGAGAGAGGCAGGGAGGAAGAGGAGAGAGGCAGGGAGGAAGAGGAGAGAGGTAGGGTAACAGCACACACACATGCACACACACATGCACACACACATGCACACACACATGCACACACACACGCACGCACACATGCTCACACACACACGCACACACACATATGCTCACACACACACACACACACACACACATGGGTATGGATTTGGTACAAGGAAGAGGAAGCTGGTGTTTCTGTGTGAGATCAAAGGAGAGTGTGAAAGTAGACATGTGATGACATGACGATAGTTCTGCTTGGACCAGGAACCATCCTGGAGAATCTTTCAACCTGTGTGTGAAGTCAGTGAATGATTCACTCTGGGACCGCCAGTTTACTAAGGAACTGTACTGTTCACAGTGCCGGGCCAAATCTCTCGGAACCTCACAGCCTCTATCACACAGCCTCTATCATACAGCCTCTATCACACAGCCTCTATCACACAGCCTCTATCACACAGCCTCTATCACACAGCCTCTATCATACAGCCTCTATCACACAGCCTCTATCACACAGCCTCTATCACACAGCCTCTATCACACAGCCTCTATCTGACCCACACAGCCTCTATCACACAGCCTCTATCACACAGCCTCTATCACACAGCCTCTATCTGACCCACACAGCCTCTATCACACAGCCTCTATCACACAGCCTCTATCACACAGCCTCTATCACACAGCCTCTATCACAAAGCCTCTATCTGACCCACAAAGCCTCTATCATACAGCCTCTATCACACAGCCTCTATCACACAGCCTCTATCACACAGCCTCTATCACACAGCCTCTATCACACAGCCTTTATCACACAGCCTCTATCACACAGCTTCTATCACACAGCCTCTATCACACAGCCTCTATCACAAAGCCTCTATCTGACCCACAAAGCCTCTATCATACAGCCTCTATCTGACCCACACAGCCTCTATCACACAGCCTCTATCACACAGCCTCTATCACACAGCCTCTATCACACAGCCTTTATCACACAGCCTCTATCACAAAGCCTCTATCTGACCCACAAAGCCTCTATCATACAGCCTCTATCACACAGCCTTTATCACACAGCCTCTATCACAAAGCCTCTATCTGACCCACAAAGCCTCTATCATACAGCCTCTATCACACAGCCTCTATCACACAGCCTCTATCACACAGCCTCTATCACACAGCCTCTATCTGACCCACACAGCCTCTATCACACAGCCTCTATCACACAGCCTCTATCACACAGCCTCTATCTGACCCACACAGCCTCTATCACACAGCCTCTATCACACAGCCTCTATCACACAGCCTTTATCACACAGCCTCTATCACACAGCTTCTATCACACAGCCTCTATCACACAGCTTCTATCACACAGCCTCTATCACACAGCCTCTATCACAAAGCCTCTATCTGACCCACAAAGCCTCTATCATACAGCCTCTATCACACAGCCTCTATCACACAGCCTCTATCTGACCCACACAGCCTCTATCACACAGCCTCTATCACCCAGCCTCTATCACACAGCCTCTATCACACAGCCTCTCCTCTGACCCACACAGCTCTATCAACACAGCCTTTATCGACACAGCCTCTATCACAACAGCCTCTTCTCAAATACAGGCCTCTTATCACACAGCCTCTAATCACACAGGCCTCTATCCAACACAGCCTCTAATCACGCACAGCCTCTATCACAAGCCTCCCTATCAACACAGGTCCTCTTTCTCCCCGCTCCTCTCTCCCTTTCCCTCCCCTCCTCTCTCCCTTTCTCCCCCTCTCTCCCAGCTGCCCTTGCTCTCTTCAGAGCACAGCGGCTGGTAATGTGGTTTTCGTATTTTCGTGTTTTGTTTGTGTGTTCGTTTGTACGAGGGCACAGCAGAGTGTGAGTGTTGAGGAGAAAACAGATGGATGTGATGGGAGGAGAGTGAGAGAAGAGGAGAGGGAGGGAGGAGAGGGTGGGAGGGAGGAGAGGGTGGAGAGTGCAGAGGGAGGAGAGGGAGAGAGGAGAGGGGAGGACCAGGGTGGAAAGGGAGGGCCGGGAGGAGAGGGTGGACAAGGGAGGAGAGTGGAGAGGGAGGAGAGGGAGGAGGGAGGGAGGGAGGAGCGGGTGGAAAGGGAGGGGAGAGAGAGGTTGAGAGGTTGAGTTGAAGAAGGAGGGAGGTGAGAGAGATAAGAGATGAGGGAGAGAGGGAGAGGTGTGAGAGAGGGAAAGGGTGGGAGTTAGAGGGAGGAGGAGGGGAGGAGAGAGATGCGAAAGGTGAGGCGAAGTGATGAATGAGAAGCGAAGTGTAATTCAGCCAAGAGATGAATCCAGTCACTGGAAGAGGAATATTTCTCTCTCTCTCTGTCTCTCTGTCTGTCTCTCTGTCTCTCTGTTCCTCTCTGTCCTCTCTGTCTTCTGTCTCTCTCTCTTCTCTTCTCTCTCTCTGTCTCTCTGTCTCTCTGTCTCTCTGTCTTCTTCTCTTGTCCTCTCTGTCTTACTGTCTCTCCTCTGTTCTCTCTCTCTCTTCTCTCTCTGTCTCTCTCTCTCTCTGTCTCTCTGTCTCTTCGTCTCTCTCTCCTCTTCTTCTCATCCTCTCTCTCTGTCTCTCTCTGTCTCTCTGGTCTCTCTTCTGTCTCTCTGTCTCTCTGGTCTTCTCTCTGTCTCTCTCTCTCTCTCTGTCTCTCTGTCTCTCTGGTCTCTCTCTCTGTCTCTCTGTCCTCTCTGTCTCTCATGTCCTCTCGGGTGGTCTCTGTCTCTGTCTCTCTGTCTCCTCTCTCTCTCTCTCTCTCTGTCTCTCTGTCTCTGTCTCTGTCCTCTCCTCTCTCTCCTCCACACCTCCCCTCTCCTCCCCCCTCTGTCTCTCTGTCTCTCTGTCTCTCCTGTCCTCTCTCTTCTCTCTCTGTCTCTCTATCTCTCTGTCTTCTGTCCTCTGTCCTCTCCTCTCTCTGTCTCTCTGTCTCTCTGTCTTCTGTCTCTGTCTCTCTGTCCTCTGTCTCTCTGTTGCTCTCTCTCTGTCTCTTGTCTCTCTCTGTCTCTCTTCTGTCTCTGTCTCTCTCTCTCTGTCTCTCTCTGTCTCTTCTTGTTCTGTCTTCTGTCTCTCTCTTCCTCTCTTCTCTGTCTCTCCTCTGTCTCTCTGTCTCTCTGTTCTCTGTATCTTCTGTCTCTCTCTCTTGTCTCTCTCTCTCATCTTGTCCCTCTCTGTCTCTCTGTCTCTCGTCTCTCTGTCTCTCTGTCTCTGTGTCCTCCTGTGTCTTCTCTGTCTCTCTGTCTCTCTGTCCCACGGGCGTCGCGAGCCCGCGGCCCCCGCCTTCAGACAAAGGATTAAGCTCCTCGCACGCATGAGGTGTAGTGTTTTTCGTTTGGGTGGCGCTTTGGTCCGTCTGGTTTGCCCTCTCTTGCATTCCTTTAGCAGTTCTGCATAACCCGCTCATAGGATCAGAAACCCTATTTAAAATTGAGCTTTCAGTAATCTAAACTACAACCTAGCCTTCGTGAAACCTGGGGATGGCTGGTTCTGGTGGTGGTGTGCGATGTGTGGTGCGGTCTGTCTGTGTCTGGTGTGGGCCTGTGCGTCAGCGCGTGTATCCTTGGGCTGGGTCCGCACTCCACCTGCATCAGTTGCTGTGGGGGCTCTGGTCTCACGTGGGCCGTATGCCTTTGCGTTTTGCCTGGGCTGCCTGGGGTGGTGCTGGGCGTGGGCCTGCGTCCTGCGGGTGTTGGGTGGCTGGTGGCGTGGCGTGGGTGTCCGTGGTGGCTGGTGGGCGATTCGCGTGTCGCGTCGGGTGGCCTGGCCTGTCTGTTGGTGGGTGTGTCGGTGTGCTTAGTCTGTTCTGTGCTGTGGCTGGGCTTGGTTCTTCCCTGGGGGCCTCTATGGGTCGGGTGGCTCATCTGTTTCTGGTCGTTGCAGGGGTGCGTTGTGGCCTGGCCTCCTCTCTGGTGCGCGCCCTGCTCTATGGTGCGGCATGGATTTGACCGTGTGGCTGGGTGGGCTGATGCTTCGCGGTGGAGCCAGTGTTGCGCCTCGCGTGCGTGCCGGGGCGTTGCCGCGGGCTTTCTTGGGTTGGCTGATTGATACTGTGGCCCTGTGGTTCTGCTGTGGCTTAGCTGCGGCTTGCCGTGTGCTCTGTGTGTGGCTGGTGTCTTCCCGCCTCATTCACCCCGCTCTGGTGGCTGCTCACTGGGGTGGCACGGGGGTTCTTCTCGGGGTGTGGTGCCTGCTTCCTCTGAGGGTGTGGGCTTGCCGGGCGGAATGCTCTGCGGCCGTGGTCGTGGTTCTCTCTGCTTCCTTAGGGCGTTCTGTTTTTGAGGGCTGGCCGGCCTCATCTCTCTGAGTGGTGGTCTGCTCTTCGCTTGGTTTCTGGGTGGGCGTGGTGTGGAGGGGATGGCGCTGTGTCGGGGCCTCTGGGGTGGCTGGGTGATGTGCTCCTGGTCGCACTGTGTTGGCGGTTGGGAGGCTGAGTCTTTCCGCTCTGGTTAGGTCGGGATGCTGGGGGCTGTGTGTGTGCGCCCTGGGTATTGTCGGGGAGCGAGGTTGTTGTGGCGTGGTTCTTCATGTGTTGTGGCCTGGGGTGGCGGGCTTGTCGGCTAGGCTTCTGTCTAGATTGGCTGGGCTTTGTCGTGGCTGTGGTGGCTCCTTTGCTTGTTGTGGGGCTAGCGCATGAGCGGAACTGGGGGGTGTCTGGCGGTCTGGACATGATGAGTGCTGCCCTGGTCGGAGTTGTGCTCGGCTGGGGGCGGCGTGGCTTTGGTGGGGGGGCTGCGGGGGGGCTGCGCGATGTCTTTGGGTCCCTTGGGGGCGTCCGCTGGGCTGTATGGCTGGGCGGCTGGCTCGGCCGGGTGGAGGGTCTTGCGATTCCTATGTTGAGGTGGGCTGGTCTGCTGTGGGCTGTGTGCCCACTGCCCTGGCCTGGCGGCCCTTGGCGGCTGCTGGGCTATTGTGTTGTCTGGGCTTGGTGCGGCTGCCTGTATGGGGGGGGTGGCCTCTGGTGCTGGGCGGCCTGTGGTATGGGCTGGGCGGGTGTGCCTGGTGACGCAGATTTGCTTGCATGGGGGGGTGGGCTGGATTGGGCTGCTGCCGTGGTGAGCTGGGAGGGGGTCGAGGTGTTGCACGCTGGGCTTTGGGTGGGAGTGGCTGGGGGCTCTTGCTCTGCTTGGGCTGGGGTAGCTGTGGTGGGGTGGGGGGGGTGGGTGGATGGGCCTGTGGGTGTCCTGCGCGTGGTGAAGCGCTGTGTTGCTGGGCTTGGGTGCTGGATGTCTGGGGGTGGCTTGGCTGCTGGGTGCTGGAATGGGGCTGTGGTTCTGGGGGGCCCTGCTGGCGATGGGGGGCGAGCTGCGGGCTCGGTGCTAGTGCGGGCTGGTGTGGGCCTGGGCTCTTTTGGGGAGTGAGTTGTCTCTGCGCTCGGTGTGGGGGGTGGCATGCGCCGCGCCTGTTGTTCTGTTGGCGTGGGGTAGGTGTGGGGTAGGTGTGGGGTAGGGCGGTTAGGTGGCGTTGTGGCTCGCGTGGGGGGCCTGGTGCGGAGTGGTGGTGTGAGCTGGTGATGCTTGGTGGGCGGCGGGTGGAGGCTCGGCCTGCTTGATTGGTGGGGTGGCCTTACGTGTTGTGTTGTGGCGCTCGTGCGGCTGTGCTGGGACTCGCTGTGGTGCTGCTGTGGCGGGGCTGTGCCTGGCGGGGGGGCGGTGGGGGGTGGTGGTGGGTGGGGCTAATGCGTTTTGGGGACTGCCGCCGTCTGTGCCTGGGCGCATTGACGATTGGTTGGCTGCTTGTTGTGGCTGCGCTGACTGTGACGCTGGGCTAGCTCACTCTGCCTGGGCGTGCGAGCTTGCTTCCTTTGGGGCTGGCGCTTGGGTTTGGCGAGGGTTTTCCTGACTGAGGGGGGCTGGCGTCCTGGCCTCGAGGTGATGGGGTTCTGCCTCGGCTTGCTGTGGTTTGATGTTGATCGGCTGGGGCCGCTGCTGCTGGGGCGGGTCTGGCGATCTGGGCGCGCTTCTAGTGCGCTATCTCTCTCCCTGCTCCGTGTGAGGTGTGGGTCGCTGCGGTGTGTGGCTTAGCTGTGGCGGGCTCTGGTGGGTTGTGGGCTTGTGGCTGCTA
>BROE01000023.1:9370597-9411814 GCA_036571765.1 Plecoglossus altivelis | reverse complement strand
TTGATTGAGGTGTGTGAGTGTTGTGAGTGTGAGTGGGTGTGTATGAGTGTGGGTGAGTGTGGTAAGTGGGGTGAGTCGTGGCTTTGGGAAATCGTGGTGTGATGATGGTTGATGGTGTGAGTGTGTGGAGTGTGTAGTTGGTGTGTGTGTGTGTGTGGTGTGTGTGTGAGTTGGAGTCAGCTGTTCATCCTATCATATTCATGCTGCCGATGAAGCATCTGCCCCACACTCATTCACTCCAACACTTTCACACACACACAAACACACACACAAACAAACACACACACACACACAGATACACACACACATACACACACACATACATACACACACACACACACACATACACACACACACACACACTCTCTCTCCCACACACACACACACATACAAATATGTTCACGCCAACTCCTGCAGCAACACACACATACCCTCCAAAGAGAAGGAGAGTAGATCAATATCCCATAATACTAACAATGTTCAGAGGTGTTGTGTGCTTTGTGATGAGCAGCCCGAAGGAGGTTCTGTCTGGACTAAGACTTCAGAGTTGGATGAGTATTAGTTCTCTGGATGGAGGAGTGAGGAGTGAGTGTCTGTCTGTCTGCCTGCCTGCCTGCCTGCCTGCCTGCCTGGCCGCCCTTGCCTGCCTGCCTTGCCCTGTCTTCCTGTCTGTCGTCACTGTGCTGTCTGCCTTCTGGCCTGGCTGTTCTGCCTGTCTGTTTCCTGTTCTGCTGGTTTGTCTGCACTGCCTGCCTTCCTGGTCTTCCGTTCTGCTCTCCGTCCTGTCGTGTGCGCTGTCCGCCTGCGTGCCTGCCTGCCTGCCTGTCTGTCCGCCTGCCTACCTGTCTGCCTGCCTGTCTGCCTTGGCTGACTGTTCTGCTCGCCTCCTGGCCTGTCTGTCTGTCCGTGTCAGCCGCGTCGTCGTCTGTCTGCGTCTTCTGTCGGTCTGTCTGCCTGTCTGCCCTGTCTGCCTGTCTGTCTGCCTGTCCGTCTTGCCTGTCGCCGTCTGCCTGCCTGTCTTGTCTGTCTGCCTGTCTGCCCTCCTGCACTTCTGTCTGCCTATCTGTCTGCCTGCGTGCCTGCCTGCCTGCCTACCGCTGCCTGCCGCCTGTCTGCCTGCCAGTCTGCTTGCCTGTCGCCTGTCTGTCTGCCTGCCTGCCTCTGTCTGTCTGTCTGCTTGCCTGAATCGGTCAGCTCTGTCTGTCTGTCTGTTCTTCTTCTCCTGTCTAGTCTGTTGAGTGCATGCCCTGCCTGTCTGCCTGTGTGTCCGCCCCTGAACCCGCCGTCGGCGCCTGCCCTGCCCCTCGCCTGTTTCTGCCGGCCGCCCTTCCTGCCTGCCAATGCTGCCAAGCGCCGTGCTTCCTGTCTGTTCTGGCCTGTATGCGCTCCTGACTGTCTCTGACCTCAGTACCGCCAGCTGCTGTCGCTGTGAGAAAGCAAGTGTGTGAAGGTGACGGCAGAGAGAGATGGAGGAAGAAAGCAGAGGGAGAGAAGAGACGAGGAGGAGGAAGGAGAGACTAGAAAGCAGAGGAGAGATAGGAGAGAGGAAAGGGAGGAGGCGAGGCGAAGAGGGAGGGAGAAAGCAAGGGAGAGAGAGAAATGGTGGGAGAGAGATAGAGAGAGGGAGGGAGTGCGAGCGCACAGAGAGAGAGAAGAGAGGAGGATGGCCGACTGAGGAGAGGAAAGGAGGGAAGAGATGACGATGGGAGTAGGGAGGAGGACGAGAAGAGGAGGGAGGAAATGAGGAAGAATAGAGGGAGAGGAAAAAGGGGAAGTAAGGAAGGAACAAGGGGAGGGAGAGAGGGGAGGGATGCAGGTTCCTGTGGGCTGTATGAGTCATCGTCTCGTGCGTCACAGACTCCTGGAGGAGGAGATAGTGGAGAGGTCCCTCTCAAACACACGTTCACCCTCTCAAACACACACATTCACCCTCTCAAACACACACTTTCACCCTCTCAAACACACACGTTCACCCTCTCAAACACACGTTCACCCTCTCAAAACCACACTTTCACCCTCTCAAACACACACTTTCACCCTCTCAAACACACTTTCACCCTCTCAAAACACACTTTCACCCTCTCAAAACACACTTTCACCCTCTCAAACACACGTTCACCCTCTCAAACACACATTCACCCTCTCAAACACACTTTCACCCTCTCAAACACACACTTTCACCCTCTCAAACACACACATTCACCCTCCCAAACACACACTTTCACCCTCTCAAACACACTTTCACCCTCTCAAACACACACATTCACCCTCTCAAACACACACATTCACCCTCTCAAACACACACTTTCACCCTCTCAAACACACACTTTCACCCTCTCAAACACACGTTCACCCTCTCAAACACACACATTCACCCTCTCAAACACACAAGTTCGACCCTCTCAAAAACACCAGACACATTCACCCTCTCAAACACACTTTCACCCTCTCAAACACACTTTCACCCTCTCAAACACACACTTTCACCCTCTCAAACACACTTTCACCCTCCCAAACACACACGTCAGACCCTCTCAAGACAGCACTTTCACTCTCGCCAAACACACAATTTCACCCTCTCAAACACAACTACTTCACCTCCTAACAAAAACACACATTCCACCCTCTCAAACACAACAGTCACCCTCTCAAAACACACTTTCACCCTCTCAAACACACACTTTCACCCTCTCAAACACACTTTCACCCTCTCAAACACACACATTCACCCTCTCAAACACACAAGTTCACCCTCTCAAAACACACGTTCACCCTCTGCAAACGACACACAATTCACCCGTCTCAAACACACAAGTTCACCCTCTCAAAACACACACATTCACCCTCTCAAACACACTTTCACCCTCTCAAACACACTTTCACCCTCTCAAACACACACTTTCACCCTCTCAAACACACACTTTCACCCTCTCAAACACACATGTTCACCCTCTAAAATCTTTTTTTCACACACTCACATTCTCAAATGCACAGATACGTGAACACACATCCAGATATAAAAACACATGCAAAAAAACCCCTCATTCACACAAACACCCCCACACACACACACCACACACACACCCCACACTCATATTCTCCCACACACACACATACTCCCGCACACAAACACGCACCCCACACCCCCCCCCACCACCCACACCCACACCACCCCCCCCACACCCACACCCACACACACACCACACACACACACCCACCCACACACACACCATACACGCATATACTCCCACGCACACAACTCACACACACCACATACACACACACACACCTTACCCCACAACAAATACCGCACACACATGCCCCCCCCCACCACACACACTCACTCACACAAAAACACACAAAAAAAAAAAACACACAAACACACACCCCCCCCCCACACACACACACACACACACATGGTGATGACTGTGTCAGAGGCGATAAGCTCTCTCTCTCTGAACCTTCCGTTTCGGCCGGTGTTCCGTTTTTTTGCCGCTCTCTGATTGGCTAATCTCTCTCTGGTGGACCGAACAGCTTGTTACTCTGACACTCTCTGTTTGTTTCACTGTGCGCACACAAACACACACAAACACACACACACAAACACACACAGTGACACACACACACACAGACACACACAAACACACACAGAGACACACACACATACAGACACACACAGGAATCCATACGCAACTCCAAGAACATTTCTAACACACCAATATACATACAGACACATACACACACATTCTTACATGCACACAACCACACATGTACACCCACCACACACATGAGACATACACACACAATGTACAGTACACAACACACACATTACATAAGCACACACACACCCACACATGTACACACCACACACATGTACATAGCACACACAGCACAACACACACACACATTGTACATCAAACCAGCACAACACATGTTACATACAGATCACACACTGCCACACATGTACACACACACACATTACATACACACACAACAATGTACATACCAACATGTACATACATATACCAATCCACAAGCATGTTGTGCACCACCACTTCAAAAAAGAGCGTTATTGTTCGTCGCCATGGGCGACAGTGACAATCAATATCGCCGGTCAAGAGGAAGACGATGACGATGATGTCACAATAGAAATGATTGTTATCGAGTTGGTTCCCAGAAAAAACGACGGGTGAGTCACAAGAAGTAGGAAATGATCTCAGGAAAAACTGCCATCAAACATTTGTCGTTTTATTTTGCAGAGAAGCAGTGAAACTGTCTGTGAGAAACCAGAAAGAGGGAACTGATCATCATCGCTGGTTTACTTTGGTAATGCTTAAACTCTTAGCTTTCATCGTGTTTTCATTTGTGGAGACGACTTCCTCTGTCTGTCTTCTGGAAAGAAAGAGGAGGAGGAGGGAGGAGGGAAGAGGAGGAGAGGGAGAGAGGGGGAGGGAGGGATATGGAAGGAAAGATGGAATGCAGCAGGACATGATTGAATGGGTCGACGTTGTGTGTTGACTGAAAGAAGAAAGTGTGTGAATGTGTGCAACCAAGGGGTGTGTGGTGTGTTTTGTGTGTTGAGAGAGAGAAGAGACGAGAGATGAGAGAGAGGAGGATAGTTTAGAGAGAGAGATAGGGTTAGAGAGAGAGAGAGAGAGAGAGAGAGAGAGAGATAGGGTTAGGAGAGAGATAGATAGGGTTAGGAGAGAGATAGATAGGGTTAGGAGAGAGATAGATAGGGTTAGGAGAGATGAGTATGAAATGAAAACATTGAAGAAAGGGATAAGAGAGAGCAGGTGCACAGAGACACTGGATGTCGAAGCGTTCTGTGTTCTGGTGTTCCGTGTTCTATGTTCTGGTGTTCTATGTTCTGTCTTCTGTGGTCCAGTGTTCTGTATTCTGAACGCAGGAAATGACTAAATGTCAAAGAGATTTTCCTGATGCAAGAAGGTTAAACCGAAAAAGAGATGGAAAAACTGTTTGAAATGACAGAAAGCAACAGATCTTCATCTTCATCTTCATCAGGTGATTGTGGAGCTGATAGGAAATCAGACTGTGATTGCTCACATGCACGCACACACACACACACACACACACGCACACATGCACAGACACATACCACACTCATGCCGTCACCACACACACACACACACACACACACCAAACACACACAACGCACAACTGGAAAGCCTTCCTGGCTCTCCCTCAATCTGGCACTTACCCCTCTCCTCCTCCTCCCCTAACCCTCCCCCCCTCCCTCCTCCTCCCCTCCCCTCCTCCTCTCCCCCTAACCCTTCCCCTCTCCTCCCCCTCCTCCTCCTTCCTCCTCTCCCCCAACCCTCCCCTCTCCGTCCCCCCTCCCCTCTCCCTCTCCTCCCCTCCCCCTCCCCCCTCCCTCCCTCTCCCGCTAACACCCCCACTGTGTCACAATGCCTCATCCATCCTGGCAGAAAAGAGTGATAAAGAGAGAGTAAGAGGTAGAGGAGAGAGAGATCAAGTATGTGTGTGTGAGAGAGAGAGAAAGAGAAAGAGAGAGAGTAAGAGTGAGAGAGAGAGAGAGAGAGAAAGAAGAGAGAGAGAAAGAGAGAGAGAGAAAGAGAGAGAAGAGAAGAGATGAGAGAAGAGAGAGAAGAAGAAAGAGAGAGAGAGAGAAAGAGAGAGAGAAAGAGAGATGTTATCTCCAACTCTCTCTATGACTCACAGCACTGCGCCTCGCTACCCTGTCTGGCAGATGTGACTCCAGAGTGACCTCCAGTGGACAGATTGGAGAGCTGCAGTTTGTGTGCAACAGTTAGAGCTGCTGTCATTCACCTGGAGTGAAGATGGGGAAGAGAGAGAGGGAGAGGGAGAGGGAGAGGGGAGACAGGGACTGAGTAGATTGCAACTTCAGGAACGCAGCGCTAAGATTGATCTGACAGCAACGCTTGATGCGCCCGTGACTCCGTCTCCACGACAACGAGCGGTGTCGACTCTTTCGCGTGTCTCCGCCAGGATTTCAACACTCCGCTGAAAGCTTTTCTTAATTGTACAACATCAGACCAAGTCCATCGAAGCTTGGAACAGGGCAAAAGTTGGTTTTCGTCTTTCCTAAAAATAGAGAGAGGAGGGTGTCTGAACTTGTGTTTAATGAGAGTAATAGTGGTGGGGTGGAAGAGAAGGAAGAAGAAGAGTTGATTAGGATGAGGAGAGAGAGGAGGAGAGGAGGGGAGGAGAAGAGAGAGGGAGGGGTGGAGGGAGGGTGAGGGGAAAGAGAGGCGGGTGGAGAGAGGAGGAGAGAGGGAGGGTGGAGGGAGGTGGAGGAGGAAGAGAGAGGGGGCGGAGAGAGAGAGAGGGAGGGAGGTTGGAGGGAGGAAGAGAGAGGGGGGTGGAGAGAGGGAGAGGGAGAGAGGGGTGGAGGGAGGGGAGGGAGAGAGAAGGAGGGGTGGAGGGAGGGGTGGAGGGAGAGAGTGGTGCCCAAAGCACAATCCATTAAAGAAACGAACATTTCAGCTAATATGAGATGTAAAAAGGCTTTTAATTACTGTGGATGAGTCAGAGACAGAGAGAAATGGTGTTTAAGAGTGTGTCTGTGTGTGTATGTGTGTGTGTGTGTGTGTGCACATGCAAGCCAATTATCGAAGTGTGAATCCTACTTTACTCCTACTTTAATACATTGGATAAAAATGCATGAAAATACATTGTGGATTTACAACACTGCAGCTCCTGTCTGATAGACACGTCCACTGTCCATTTAAAACTGGCTTTCATCTTTCATTTGGTCAAGTCATGCTTTGTGCCTTGAAAGGGCAACATTTCAAATGACTAACCTAAGCGATCCTCTAACATGACGTTTGCTGGTTGAAGCGTGCAGCCACAGAGTTACAACAGAATGCCATCTACATCTCCCTGCAGCTGCAGTCCTTCAGAGGAGGAGGAATGAGGAGGAGAGGGGGGAGAGAGAGAGAGAGAAGAGAAGAGGGAGGAGAGAGGAGAGGGAGAGAGAGAGAGAGAGGCAGAGAGAGAGGCAGACAAAGATAGAGAGAGGGGAGAAAGAGAGAGAGGAGGGATGGAAAGAAGAGAAAGAGAAATAGAGGAGAGATGAGAGAGAAAGCAAGTAGTTAAAAAGGTGAAAGAGGAGAGAAAGAGATAGAGGAGGGAAATAGAGATAGAAAGAGAGGAGAGCAGCAGAGAGAGGAGGGAGAGAGGGGAGGGAGGAGAAAGAGAGAGGGAGAGAGGAGAGAAAGAGAGAGATAACAGAGAAAGAGAGGAGTGTAAGAGAAAGAGGAGAGAGAGAGAGAGGAGTCAGAAGAGGAGTCAGAGAGAGAGAGAGAGAGAAGAGAGAAGAGGGTGAGAGAGAGAGAGGAGCGAGGGGAGAATGAGGTGAAAAAAATGAAAGAAAGTGAAAAGAAAGATGGCTGAGGAGAAAGAGAAGAAAAGATAGAAGCAAGATAAAGACGGAGGATGAGAGAATTAGAAGTGACGTCTGCCATGCAATCACCATACACTTTGACTTTGGTCTATACCTCCCTGCATGATCGTCCTCATTGCACAGCTGCTGCTTTTACTGTAAGTCTATCTACTGCTCAGTCACCTGCTTCTATAGACCTTCCTCTCCACCACACCGGTCAATGTCTATTTGGGGGTGTCTGTGAGCGTGCTGAGTTTGTGTGTGTAGGTGTGTGTGTGTGTGTGTGTTGAATTTATGTGTGTGCTCAAGTGAAAGAGAGAAGAGAGAGAGAGACAGTCAGACGGAGAGAGACAGACGGAGAGAGCGAAAAAGAAAGAGAGAGAGAGACGGAGAGAGAGAGAGAGAGAGAGAAAGAGAGATAGAGAGAGAGAAAGAGAAAAAGAGAGATAAAAGAGAGAGAAAGAAGAGAGAAAAAGAGAGAAAATAGGGAGGGCGAGAGACAAATGAACAGTAGGGGGAGAGAGAGACAGGAAAGTAGAGAGAGATAGTGCGAGAGAGGAAAGGGAGAGACAGCAGAGGGAGAGATGACAGGAGGGAGAGAGACATGGATAGTAAGAGGAGGGAGAGAGACGGCAGAGAGAGAACAGGAGACATGATGAGGGAGAGACAGGTAGAGAAGAGAGGGTATAGAGAGACAGCAGAGGTGAAGAGAGACAGGAGTGGAGTAGACAGGAGGGAGAGACAGAAGGGAGAGATCAGGAGGGAGAGAGACAGGGGAGAGACGAGAGGGAGAGACAGCAGAGGAAGAGAGGGAGGAGGGACAGGAGGGAGAGAGACAGGAGGGAGAGACAGGAGGTGACAGGACTAGGTAGCGGAGATTTGAAAGAAGGTAGGGAGAGCAATGACAGGACGAGAAGAGAGGGATAGAGAAGACAGCTATTGAGGGCGAGAGACAGGAGGGAGTAGACAGGTAGGGAGAGACAGGTAGGTGAAGAGAGACAGGAGAGACAGGAGGGAGAGACGGAGGGAGAGAGGAACAGGAAGAAGAGAAGGGAAGAGCAGAGGGAAGAGAGACAGGGGAGACAGGAGGGAGAGAGACAGGGGAGAAGAGAGGGAGAGACAGCAGAGGAAGAGAGACAGGAGGGAGACAGGAGGGAGAGAGACAGGGGAGAAGAGAGGGAGAGACACAGCAGAGAGAGAGACAGGATAGAAAAGAGGGAACTGAACAGAGAGCATGAAAAAGAGGAAGTATAAACAGAACAGATATCATTCTGAGGCATTTTTTTTATTTTGTATTTCATTAAATACTTCACTTCTAAATCCATCAAAAGTTTATCGCTTAATTAATTAGAGTCGAAGACACGTCACAGTTTAATTTCTTTAATGGGTTTGATGCAGAGATTAATTAGATTTTTTTGGTAAGATTTCTCACAGATATGTGAGAATGTGTAGTTATTTTCTTAACTCTCCTGCACACACATTCTTGCTGGCTTTGTCACTATGGCGATTATATACGGTGTACTGTTCTCCCCTCGTAACCATGACGATGAGATGATTGCATCGATTGTGTTAGAGAAGAAAAACACTGTATGATTAGATTGAACGTTACGTGACTAAACAGTTTTGTCCATTTAAAGGCAAGGTAGGCTGTGAGTTATGAGGTATATTGAGCATCAGTTTTTGTCATATTTGGTGAAATGCATCTAAATCTAACAGATCGACCGAAAATTGTAACAAATCTGATGTTTGTGGGCGGCTCTCAAGGTTGTAATAAGCATGACCAATCATTTTGTTCAGAGCGAGTGCAATGATTGGATAAGATGTGGAGGGAGGAGCTCAGAGCGAGTGCAACGATTGGATAAGATGTGGAGGGAGGAGCTCAGAGCGAGTGCAATGATTGGATAAGATGTGGAGGGAGGAGCTCAGAGCGAGTGCAATGATTGGATAAGATGTGTAGGGAGGAGCTCAGAGCGAGTGCAACGATTGGATAAGATGTGGAGGGAGGAGGTGGGGTATTTTGGTATAAATCCATTTGAGCGCAAGCCAATATTCCGAAGATGGCAAAATTTACCTGAGTACAAGATAACGATAATTATCTTCCTTTCTCTTTCCTCCTACATTCCTTTCTCCATGATCTCTTGTTCCCAACGGCCTCTAAACTTCTTCACCCCTTCAAAGTCCCCACAGAAACCCTGTAGCTCTTCATACAGCGAGGAATCCAGATACAGATGTGCCACCACCTTGCTCTTCCCACTAAACGCCCCGCTCGCCAAGACCTTCTCAAAATGGCCGACGAGCGCCGCCTTTACCAAGATGGCGTCCATCCCGAACGTGTCGATATTGAGGCGCATGGACCCTCCCTCGTATGGGATTGGATAAGGAGGAGTGTAGAAGCTGAGGAAAGTGGGTTTAACCTGGTCGTCGACCAACCAGGATAGATCCCGCCTCCCCAGGATCTCTAAGTTGGCTTCTATTGGTTGCAACGGCTGCCAGTCCTGGATGATGATGCCGCCTGGAAGTTGGGCCCTGGAGGGCAGGTCTGGGTCCAGAAGAACCTTCCTCAACTGCTCGTTGTCCAGGGGAAGCAGGTAAGGGACGGACATGTCGGAGTCACTTCCTGTTCCGGTGCTGGAGTGTAGTTTGTTCTTGATGTGGGAGGAGAAGGACTGAAAACTTATGGCTTCACCAACGAATGATAGAACGACCTAGAGAGAGAGACAGAGACAGAGAGACAGAGAGACAGAGAGACAGAGAGACAGAGAGAGAGAGAGAGAGAGAGAGAGAGGAGAAACAAAAGAGAATTAGGGAATGTGGGTTTGGCAGTTTAATTAAGAGCTCCGTTGTGGCAATTGTCGCCTTGCTAGATATTTGGTAGCAGATATTGTCGATGAATGGGAGTCTGCCAGCCATGAGCCCTGTGTGTGTGTACATTCACTCACTTGCTCTCTCACTCACTAGCTCTCTCACTCACTCACTTGCTCACTCACTCAGTCACTCTCTCACTTGCTCACTCTCTCTCTCTCTCTCTCTCTCTCTCGCTCACTCTCTCACTCGCTCTCTCACTCGCTCACTCACTCACTCACTTGCTCTCTCACTCACTCTCTCACTCACTCTCTCACTCACTCACGTGCTCACTCACTCGCTCACTTGCTCAGTCACTCATTCACTCGCTCAGTCACTAGCTCAGTCAGTCACTCGCTCACTTGCTCACTCACTCTCTCACTCACTCACTCACTCACTCTCTCACCCGTTTGGCTAGCAGGGTGAACTTAGCCAGTCTTTCCGTCCCAGGATCAACTCCCCTGGTCAGTCTCTTGACCCTGACAGAGGGGTGGAACTTTTGAATGTAGTCGTCTAGAAACCGCTGGATGATGCCCGCCATGCCCCGCCCCCTCTCGCTAGGACACACCCTCAGGCCTTCTACCACCACCGTACAGCCATCGTCAACCAGCAGCCCCGACTCCAGCGCCACCTAGGGGGCGGGGGGGGGGAACAGATGGGAGATGGAATGTGTGAGAGAGAGACGACACAAAGACATGATAAATGAATTAGAGGACTAATTGAGATTTATAAAGAAAGATAGGTGAATTTGCAAAAAGTGAAATGGAAAGATGGAGTGAGAAGGAGGGAAAGAGAGAGGGAGAGAAAGGAAGAGAGAGAGAGTGAGGGAGAGGACTGGGAGGATAGAGAGAGAGGAAGAGAGCGAGAGAGATGAAGAGAGAGATAGAGGAAGAGCAGGATAGAGAGAAAGGAAGAGAGAGAGAGTGAGAGAGGAAGAGAGAGAGGAAGAGAGAGAGGAAGAGAGAGCGTTAGGAGAGGGTAGTGAGTGTCTCACCAACTTGTCTCCCCTCCTAGCTAGCATGACCAATCTACCAGGCTCACTCATCCAGGAGTGGTAGCGATGAGGAAGATAGTCATTACCTGCAGGTAAGGTAACACACACTGTTACACACCTGCAGGTAAGGTAACACACACTATTACACATCAGCAGGTAACACACTGTTACACACCTGCAGATAAGTCTTATTAAAAACGTCTCTTTTTTCGGTCTGTCTGAACTATATATATTTTTTAACTCGTGTTCACGCATAATAAAATGAAAGTCCACCCCAACAAAACTTCAAAGACACTTATTGAGCGCAGGGACAAAGTGTACGTAAGATAGGCAGACAGACATGCAGCCCGTATAATCATTAGTAAGGATACCGTATAATTTCTTTTGTTTATTACAGTATTGCGACGCCCAAAGGTGTCGGATTGATTTCATAATACCGTCAAACCTTTATATATATTGATTGCCATGAAAATGTGACGTTTATTTAGGCAAATATGACACAAAATGCTTCTCAAAGAGACTAGATATAGCCGTGCCTTTAGCGTGATTACGTATTTAAACTATATCTTACAACAAGTTGCGGTTTATGGTTACCACTATATCACAGCAATGGAGTGTTGATGCTTCAGACGGGAGCTAAAGACCTAATAACTCATTTCACACACTCCCCGCCTCCCATTCCCTGACGAGACCTGACTTCGTTATGTCGTCGTTACCTCCATAGATGTCGTCAGAAATGGCCATGACATCGTCGTAGTCCTTCGTCGTGGCCAACCAGAACGTCACCCCGTCATCGCTCTCTCCGACACAGCTCGACATGACAACCGTTTTGGAATACCGTACGCGAAAATTACAAAAACAATTCAAAGTTCTGTTGAATGTCGACGGATACAAATGTCTCTTTACCCTCGCTAAACTCTTTGACAACACATTCCGTTATCCGTGGATCTCACGTGGGGCTCAACCTCCAAGATAATAAAAGTTTAGAACCGTAAAGTGTAGGCCTACCTCCTATTTCAAGTCACAAGTTAGTCAATCATTTGCTTTGCGTCCTCATATGTCCACTGTCTCGAACTTGTGACGTTAATAGAAAAGCCATCGAATGTTACAAACTATTTGAAATAGAAATAAACTAAAAACATGCCATAGCCTACATAACCAAAACACCAATGTATTCAAGTGGTGTTGCAATCATTTCAAATTATGTTTAGCCTTTTTAGAAATATTACTCGGGTTGGAAATTCGACACATAGGATAGATGTTACGTTACTAATTCTAACCTCGTTGTCAAAATAAGATGATCTGTAGAGTCTCCTAATGTATTTAGCTATTATATATCCCGTGACTAGCTGGGAGTCGCTTCCCTGAATCTCCGGGAAGTAAAAAAAAAAAGAAACCGTTAGTGTTCCGTCGACTTCCTTTGGACTGCAAACTTTGGTCCTGAATAACAAGTGCGGATTATATGAACTCTCCTTGCTTTCACTTACGATGTGACGAGCGGGTTTCTTCTGAAAGTTAAACCGTTTGTGTCAACTAGTTGAAAAAAATGATATGTGAAAGTTAAAGTGTTCAAAACACCTAAGATGAACAATGTCTAACTGTTAGTACAACTTTGTATTAACTCTTTCAATTATGTGTTACAGTTCAAAACCTAGTTAGCGTACGTTACGGACTACGGAAAACAAATGAGTAGCATAAGTCATGTTCAAAAGACGTTCTTAAAATGTAAAGTTTTAATATAGCTCTACAAATATAGAAACATTACGATATCAAAAGCACGGATACAAAGAGATAATCCCTTGGAATGAAAGCGAAAGAAAAATAGCATCAGAAACAGCTATTTGGTGAACAACGGCTCCACCCTGTGGTAGATATCTCAGTAGTTAAACTTGAAAATTGCAGGTCAAAAGTATAGATGCAGTTTTAACCCCATGTCTACAGTATTTTTCTTTGGATGAAAGCTAAATTAATTATTTAAAAAACAAAAACATTTCTTTTTCCCCTCTAAAACAGTATTTCCAGAAACTCTTGCTCCCAATAACCTCTGAACATCCTCACCCCTTCAAAGCCTTCACAGAAACGTTGTAGATCCTCCCATTGCGAGCACTCCATATACACACGCAACATCAACATGCCATTCCCACTAAACGCCCCGCTCGCCAAGACCTTCTCAAAATGGCCGACGAGCGCCGCCTTTACCAAGATGGCGTCCGTCCCGAACGTGTCGATGTTGAGGCGCATGGACCCTCCCTCGTATGGGATTGGATAAGGAGGAGTGTAGAAGCTGAGGAAAGTGGGTTTATTCTGGTCGTCGACCAACCAGGATAGATCCCGCCTCCCCAGGATCTCTAAGTTGGCTTCTATTGGTTGCAACGCCTGCCAGTCCTGGATGATGGCGCCGCCTGGAAGTTGGGCCCTGGAGGGCAGGTCTGGGTCCAGAAGAACCTTCCTCAACTGCTCGTTGTCCAGGGGAAGCAGTTGAGGGACGGACATGTCGGAGTCACTTCCTGTTCCTGTGCTGGAGTGTAGTTTGTTCTTGAGGTAGAAAGTTAAGGAGTGGAAATTGACAGCTTCACCAACCAGTGACAGAACAGCCTAGTTGGAGAGAGGGTTATGCAATGAGTGAGTGATTACTATTGCCTTCCTAAGATAGGTTCAGCAATGCACTCACTCAGTCAGTCAGTCGCTCGCTCGCTCTC
Source organism: Plecoglossus altivelis (assembly GCA_036571765.1). Classification (NCBI taxonomy): domain Eukaryota; kingdom Metazoa; phylum Chordata; class Actinopteri; order Osmeriformes; family Plecoglossidae; genus Plecoglossus; species Plecoglossus altivelis. The sequence goes on along the minus strand of BROE01000023.1, from coordinate 9,397,893 downwards.
TCTCTCTCTCTCTCTCTCTCTCTCTCTCTCACTCACTCACTTGCTCAGTCAGTCACTCGCTCAGTCAGTCGCTCGCTCTCGCTCTCTCTCTCTCTCTTCTCTCTCTCTCTCTCTCTCTCTCTCTCACTCACTCACTTGCTCAGTCAGTCACTTGCTCAGTCAGTCACTCGCTCAGTCAGTCACTCGCTCGCTCTCTCCCGCTCTCTCGCTCACTTGCTCACTCACTCACTCACTCGCTCAGTCAGTCACTCGCTCTCTCTCTCACTTGCTCACTTGCTCGCTCACTCACACTCTCACTCACTCATTCACTCTCTCGCTCGCTCGCTCGCTCACTCACTCTCTCACTCACTCACTCACTCACTCTCTCACTCACTCACTCACTCACTCACTCACCCGTTTGGCTAGCAGGGTGAATTTAGCCAGTCTTTCCGTCCCAGGTTCAACTCCCCTGGTCAGTCTCTTGACCCTGACAGAGGGGTGTAGCTTTTGAATGTACTTGTCTAGAAACCGCTGGATGATGCCTGCCATGCCCTGCCCCCTCTCGCTAGGACACACCCTCAGGCCTTCCACCACCACCGTACAGCCATCGTCAACCAGCAGCCCCGACTCCAGCGCCACCTAGGGAGGGGGAGTGAATACTGCATTACTGTCCTTAACTCGCTCTCTTCGTGAAAGAGATCGAGGGAGGCAAACATTTCATTGTACATGTCTCCATATGCAAACCCTGAGAGAGAGGGAGAGAGAGGAAAGAGGGAGAGAGACTGAGAGAGAGGAAAGAAGAAGAGAGAAAGAGGAAAGAAGGAGAGAGAAAGAGGAAAGAAGGAGAGAGAGAGGGAGAGCGAGAGAGGTAGAGTGTGAGAGAAAGAGAGTTAAAAGAGAGAAAGAGAGAGAGAGCTAGAGGAAGAGGAGGATAGAGAGAAAGGAAGAGAGAGTGAGTGAGAGAAAGAGAGTTAAGAGAGAGAAAGAGAGGGAGGAAGAGAGAGATAGAGGAAGAGGAGGATAGAGAGAAAGGAAGAGAGAGAGGAAGAGAGAGGAAGAGAGAGAGAGTGAGAGAGGAAGAGAGAGAGGAAGAGAGAGCGTTAGGAGAGGGTAGTGAGTGTCTCACCAGCTTGTCTCCCCTCCTGGCTAGCATGACCAATCTACCAGGCTCACTCATCCAGGAGTGGTAGCGATGAGGAAGATAGTCATTACCTGCAGGCAAGGTAACACACACTGTTACACACCAGCAGTTGACACACTGTTACACACCTGCAGGTGACATGCAGAGACAGACAGAGAAACACGCATAACCTGATCTTCGAGATTCTGCATTCGGGCCTACCTCGATAAATGTTATCCGAAATGCCCATGACATCATCGTAATCCTTCTCCTCGGCCAACATGAACGTCAGCCCGTCTTCGCTCCCCAGACAAGTATTTGCCATGGCAACGCCTCTGGAGGTGATGTAGGGAAGGACAAAGTGTCAAAATAAAATATTTAAAGTTGCAGTAGGTAAAATTATGAAATAAATTCAAATCTAAGAACGGCATCCCTCACTTCTTTAGCTTGAAGGGGAAGATAAGTCCGTTTTGCTCAAGACGACTGACTGGAACAGCACTGCTTGAACATAATGGGCGGAAAAGTAGCAAGATCCAAAATTTGAAACTAACTTTCCGTTGATACTGAACTGTATGTGTTGCTGAACAAATTTCATAGTGCCTCGATTTTCTTATTTAACGGACCTATTGTATCTTTGAGCCTATTCAATTAACTGATTACCATCTGGTTTAATCACGGAAAATCTCGGGGGGGAAAAACTCGTAAAATTAATAATAAAACTAATTAAATCATTTTTGTGTTTGAAAAGCGGTGCTTTTCAAACACGTCCACGTGCCACCAGTCTAGTACGAAGGTGTTTGAGGGAAGTGTGACAACAAGCAGGCAACTCAAAGTATTGCTAACTTTTGCAATAGAAACGATGACAAGCCAAACTTCAGTTCCTCTTATATACTTGGGTTTATTTTCGGGGATCAAGTTGCCGTGTGTAATACTATATAAAAGGTGTTATGTTAAATATGCGGGGAAGGCCACGACCAAATGTAGGCCACTTTGTCTTGGTTTGCAATAAGTTAAAACCATCAATATAATTTCAAATAGTCATACACTATTGAACAGTTTGAACTTACACGTTAGTTATTTTTAAATAACATTTTTTAAATACATGCATTATTGTTTATCAACGTTTATCAAAGTTCGACACCGAAATTAAATACCAGGTCATAAAAACAGGTCCACTTAACAAAAAATCTCACTCACGTTGAAAGCTAACTGCATGCGTTTGATCCAGGTTGATATCGTCGTGTGTGTTTTTAAATCTCTGTTTGCAAGTGATTTGATCCAAGTTTCCCGGACGACTCTCACCTTCCTTAACTAGACACTGTAGCCTATGGATACGTTTCATGCAGTAATACAGTCTTCTGGGTAGATGGTAGACTTAATCGCACCTGTGGGGGCAAAGAAAACACGACAGGCTGGTTCCTGTACTAGATCAAGATGACAGATGTCTATCACAGCACATGCTGTTCTTGTAAATGTGAAAACACAGGCCCCATTTACGGTAAATCAGATGAGTAAAAATGAAATTCTGACAAGACCCTCCCGTATATAGGTGTCGGTTTCACAACCTCTCCTTCCTTTCTGCCTTTTCGTCTTTGCCGTCAAAAGTTATTAGTTATTTTAAATAGCCCTTATATAGCTTATTTAAGCGTCTTCTCCGTTAAACTGAGACGTGTATAAAACAGAACACTTATTAGTAACATTCGCTGCCTTTGCATGATTACGCAGCTAATCTAAAAAGCGACCGTGTTTGAACTATACATTCATCATGCTCCAAAGCCGTCATTTGGCTTGTTACAGTATTGACATCCCGCTGACTGTAATAATGAAGCGGTCGGAAGACGCCATCTACCGTAGAGAGGGAGAAATGCAGGAGACAAGGACTTAAAATGCGGAAGGGCAAAGTGTTTGATTCGTTCAAGTTTATTTCAACAAAAAACATTCCTATTCACAGACAAAAGACAATGGAATTACTTATGTTATATAAAATTCCATTTCAAACTTGGCAAATACAACGTGAAAACATCTTTCACGGTGCGAAAGAGGTGGAGCTGTTAGATGCAGTTAAAATAACCGTTAATACTTTGTATTTGTATACTAAAACGCGTACACAGACCTCGTAAGCTGTTCATATTTACATTTCAGAGCGCTCAAACATCGCGTGCTAAATACCCCACTGCTGGAAATCATTGTCAAAATCACACCAAGTTTAGAGGGCCAATAAGCCACAATCAACTCTTTTTTCTTCATCCACCACAAAACCCACACACTTCTCTCCAGAGACAATCATTGCCTTCCTTCCAAATCATCTTCCAGCACTGACAATGAATGCTGTTTGTTTACTAGAACTGAACTTTTTTTAGAATGTGCCGGAATCATGACATTGTGACGTCGTCGGCGTTCCGTTCCTCCGGGTGTTCCGCAGAGCTGCTTGCTGTAACCTCTGACCCCTGACCCTCCTCTGGGGTTGTGGGGTCCAAGGTGACGTCTGACCTCTCTTCAGGGCTTGGGTGTGTAACCTCTTCCTGGGTCAAAGGTTGGGGCTTAGCGAGGAGAGAGTATACCTGGAGAAGACACACACACACACGCACACACACACACGCTCACACGCACCCACCCGCACACGCACACACACGCTCATACGCACACACACACATACACACACGCACACACGCGCACACACACACATCACTTCTTGCTCATACTGTAGATCACCTCATAAATAACATTAATCATTACCCAATTATCCAAACAACACAGTTGAACTGCCCACAGATGTGGCCTGGCATAGATGTATTTTACACGTTAAAAAAAACATTTTTTTCCCTGCAGTCACTGTTATCCAAAGTGATCTCTACACTATCAATGTCTAACAGTAAATAACATCTCTATCTATTTACCACCGCTGTCCATGTTAGAGTTTATAACGTAGACCCTCCATCGCGGTGCTATACAGGCCTTGATGCTGTCGGACTTACCCCCTTTGGGTGAGCTTGTGATGGGCTGGGGGGCTGCTGGGGGCCTGGGGGGTCCGGGGGTCCGGTGGTCCGGGCCCTTGAAGTTCCCTGATAAGACCTCCACAGTCTGCCGTACAGAAGGTCCAGCTTAATCTTGGAGTAGAGCTTAGATGGGTCAAACCCACGGGCCTGAGAGGGAACTGGGGGGAGGGAAGAGGGCGGGAGGGACCCGGGTGGAGACTCCTCTAGGACATCCTGGGGAGGAGGGGGGGGAGGGGAGAGACAAGGAGGAAGGGGGGAGGAAGGGAGGAGGCGGAGAGGAGAGAGGGAGGAAGGGAGAAAGGACAGTAGAAAGGAGAAGAGAGGAGAAAAGAAGAGAAAAGAAGAGAAAAGAAGAGAAAAGAAGAGAAAAGAAGAGAAGAGAGGGAGAGAGACAAGGAGGAAGGGGGAGGGAAGGAAGGAGGGTAGGATGAAGGGGGCAGAGGCAGGATGAGAGGAGAGACAAGGAGGAAGGGAGGAGGGAAAGAAGAAGGGAGGAGGAGAGACAGACAGGAGAGGGGAGATGGAGACATGAGGGAGTGATGGGGGAAGAGAGGGAGTACATGAGGGAGTGATGGGGGAAGAGAGGGAGCCTACATGAGCGCGATGAGGGAAGAGAGGGAGTACATGAGGGAGTGATGGGGGAAGAGAGGGAGTACATGAGGGAGTGATGGGGGAAGAGAGGGAGTACATGAGGGAGTGATGGGGGAAGAGAGGGAGTACATGAGGGAGTGATGGGGGAAGAGAGGGAGTACATGAGGGAGTGATGGGGGAAGAGATGGAGACATGAGGGAGTGATGGGGGAAGAGATGGAGTACATGAGGGAGTGATGGGGGAAGAGATGGAGTACATGAGGGAGTGATGGGGGAAGAGATGGAGTACATGAGGGAGTGATGGGGGAAGAGATGGAGTACATGAGGGAGTGATGGGGGAAGAGAGGGAGTACATGAGGGAGTGATGGGGGAAGAGAGGGAGAACATGAGAAGTGATGGGGCGAGCGAGCAGAGGAGTACATGCAGAGTTGATGGGGGAAGAGAGGGAGTACATGAGGGAGTGATGGGGGAAGAGAGGGAGTACATGACTGTGAAATTTGACGTTGAAAAAAATCTTCATAGTTTGCAAATGAGTTAACTGTAAAAAAATGGATCAAGAAGATTCTTCAGAAATCAGGTGTCCTTCCAGCTGCCATGAAACAACCACAGTGGACTGAACAAGATCAAACGCTTCTCTTACTGTTCATCACCTGCAACCTGGCGAACATGTGAGTTGTGTGTGTGTGTGTGTGTGTGTGTGTAGGGTGGTGTGTGGTGTGTGGGTGGGTGTGTGTGTGTGTGTGTGGACGTGTCAGCAATCATGCACGTATCTGTATGCATGCACGTGAGTGCATTTGCATGAACACATGTGTACGCGTTTGTGCATGTTCATGTGTGTGTACAAATCTGTGCATGAAATGCATGCCTGTATGTTTGTGCATATACTTGTGTGTGTGCAAGTGTGTTTGTGCATGCACTTGTGTGTGCATGTGTGTTTGTGAATATACTTGTGTGTGCATGTGTGTTTGTGCATATACTTGTGTGTGTGTGTTTGCACGTATGTGTGTGTATAAGCATGTGTGAGTGCCTGCGTGTGTGTGTGTGTGTCAGCGTGTGTGTGTGTGTGTCAGCGTGTGTGTGTGTGTGTCAGCGTGTGTGTGTGTGTCAGCATGTGTGTGTGGTTGTCAGCAGTGTGTGTTATGGCCTATGTGAGTGTGGTGTGAGTGTGAGTGAGCGTCAGTGTGGCTGTGTGTGTGCGTGTGTGTGTGTGTTGGTGTGTGTGTGAGCGTGTGTGCGTATGAGCATATGTGAGGTGTGTGTGTGTGTGTGTGTGTGTGAGTGAGTGAGTGAGCGTGCATGTGTGTGAGCATGTGTGTGAGCGTGTGTGTGTGTGTGTGTGTGTGAGCCTGTGGGTATGAGAACACGTAGATGCCCTGGGTGCTTAAACCACACTGTTAAACAACAGGAAGACACCTATTGGCTCTAAGTGGTTACCATGACATCAGGTCAGTCTATGAAACCGCTGGCAAACAACGGTGGCACTGACGCTAAGCAGGTTCTCACTTCACACTTTTGCATTACAAGAATCCCACGCACACAGACACACACGTAAGGTACACACGCACACACACACACGTAAGGTACACACGCAACACACACACGTAAGGTACAGCACGCCACCCACAGACACACACGTAGACACACGCACACAAGGGACACCACGTAAGGTACACACGCCACAGACACACACGTAAGTACACACGCACACAGACACACACGCTAAAGCTACACACGCACACACACACACGTTTAAGGTACACACGCCACACACACACACGTTAAGGCACACACGCACAACAGACACACACGTAAGGTACACAAGCACACACACACACGTTTAAGTACACACGCACACAGACACACACGTAAGGTACACACGCACACACACACACGTAAGGTACACACGCACACACACACACGTGCGTAAGCGTACACACCCACACACACACACGGTAAGTACACACGCACACAGACACACACGTAAGGTACACAAGCACACAGACACCCACGTAAGGTACACACGCACACAGACACACACGCATAGGTACACACGCACACACACACACGTAAGGTACACACGCACACAAATACACCTATATATAGTACCACACACACACACACTACGGTACACACGACACAGACACACACAGTACGCGTACGCACGCACACAGGACACACACATACACAAGATACACACAACGCATACATGGACAGACACACACAACACGCGTTACACAGTGCATGCAGACACACAAAACCACACACGTTTTACCTCAGAGTTTGCTTGCAGGTTATTTAAACAGGTGTGCACCGCAAACACTCTTTTTCTGTGGAACAAAGCACAGACAAGCAGTCACATGGGTGAAAGATCTTCTTGTGTCCTGATGGTAGAAGATGCTTCTGTCTGGCCTTCTCAGTGGAAGATGCCCAGACAGGGAAGATGAGAAACACAAAAAGAGACAGAAGAAGAGGGAGAGAGCAAGAGCTAGAATAGAAAACATCAAACAGGAAAGGGTGCCGTTGGGAGAAGCGTAAAAATGGACTTGTGGAAAAGAGGGAGGGAGGGAGGGAGGAGGGAAGAATGCTAGAGAGGGTGGAATGGAGCAGATGAGAATGGAGGGAGGAGATAAGGATGGAGGAAGGATGCAGGGGAGGAATGCGAGTAAGGATGGAGGAGGAAGGATCGAGGAGGAATGAGAGGCGAAGGAGCGGATGGAGGAGAAATGGAAGGGAATAGGAGGGAGGAAGCGGTGCGCGGGAGAGACTGCGATGAGGAATGAAGGGATGGGGAGAATGGGAGGACTGGAGGAGCGAAGAGATGGAGGGAGAAGGGATGGAGGGAATGAGCGCGGTGGCAGGAATGGAGAGAGCATAGGTACCTTCTACAGCAGTGCCAGGTTAGCAGTTTTGGCCAGGAAGTAAGTTATATGGATATGGTGATGACAGGCAAACAGACCAACATCCTCCAATCAAGCAGGCCCATTGCTCCCATCTCTGCATCTTTGCTCTCAAAATCATCCGCTCTTTGAGCAGCCCAACTGCACCACTCACACACACACGTAAACCACAACACACCACACACACCACGTAAACACACACACACACACGGTAAACACACTACACACGTAAACACACCACACACGGTAAACACACACACACACACACATAAACAACACACGTAAAAACACACACACGTAAAAACACACACACAAACAAAAAAAACATTCAGCGACTGCACCCACCCCCACCCCCCATTCACACACACACACACGTAAGACACACACACACGTTACACAAAAACAACACCCCTCTACAACACACACACACACAAAAAAAAAAAAAAAAAAAAAAAAAAAAAAAAAAAAAAAAAAAAAAAAAAAAAAAAAACACACACACACACGTAACACACACGTAAAAACACACACGTAAAACACACACACACAAAATACACACACACAACGTAAACACACACGTAAACACACACGTAAAACACACACGTAAACACCACACACACATTAAAATACACACACACACATGTAAACACCACACACACACAACACCAACAGAGAATCATTTCCCCATCTCACTGGGTCTTGACCGTTCATTTCATGACCATTCAAAATGATGTTATTTTGTGGTCCCCACAAGAGTAGTTTAACCAGACCACACACACAAAGCAAAGACATGCAGCCACACACAGACTCCCCCTACCTACCCACAGCACTCATGTCCACACAGCCCTTCAACACTCCCACTGGGAAGGCGTTGAAAACACAACACACGACCCCTTTCTGCTCACTGGCACCCCCCTGCAGTTTGAGAGTGGAACTGCAGTCCGCCTCGTTCCCCAGAACCTCGACTCTGTCCCTGTACTTTGGGTCGACGTAGGCTCCGTGGTCCGGGTGGTACACCCCCAGGCTTGATTGGTTGGACGGCCCGTGGTTCAAAACCCAGTTGACCTGGGTCAGCGTGCCGTTAAGGTCACCTCGTAGACGACAGGTCACCTCCAGGACTTCCTGCTCCAGCCTGCTGGACACCTGCACATCACTGGAAGCCACACCTGGCCAGGTAGGCAGGGACACAGGAAGTGACATCAGAGATGAGTAGGAAATGGGCTGTGTAAAACAGTGGTCTCTATCCTTGATCCTCAAGACAAGGATAAAAGCATCTGCTAATTAAAACGCTGATGTAACACTAGGTGTGTTCGACTTTATGCGGCCCTTCCAGACTGAAAGCAGCCAATGGCGTTCAACGCTTCAAGTCGAAGCAGCCAATGGCGTTCAACGCTTCAAGTCGAAGCAGCCAGTGGCGTTCAACGCTTCATATGAATTAGGTCTACTGGAGCGGGGAAACATTAAACATGCAGAACAGCAGGACCAGGGATGAAGACAGGGACGGCGGCAGGAGGGAGGGGGGGTTAGGGGGGGCAGGTGCGCTTGCCCCCCCCCCTCCCCCCTCCCCTCCCCCCTTCCCAACCAAGCCAAAACCCAATTGTGAAGTAAAATATTTGGATCAATCTGATATTATAGCCTACAAGGGGGCGAGCCTCCCGCAGTCCCGCTTACCGTGACATTCATTCGTTCGCCGTTTAATTACGTTGCAATCACCAGTCCAATCAGAGCAGAGCTCAGGCCCAGCTTGATCTACCTCACAGGTGACGCGCCGTCGCCGGTAAATCGGTGGGAAATTCAGAAAAAGGAGGGAGATGAAAACAAAACAAGCAGCCACCGCGAGCCACACGCAGGATAGCTAGCTGCCAACCTGTCACCGACACCTACTACTAATATAATAGTTAGTTACCACAAATAATTAAAAGATGGACAGATAGGTTAATGGGATTCCCAAAAAACCCCGACTAAGATTAGGAGAGGAGGGCGACGTTAGAACCGGCGACAGTTCGACCGCCGCCGCCCCGGTAGTTCAGCCGCTAAGGAGCCTTAACCACAAACACGAGACATTGATGGATAAAGATGGTCTCAGGCCAATGGCTAAACACTGTGGGATAACTGACCTCTCCGCAGAACTACACGCGGGAAAACGACTCAAAGAAGTCGTTAACAGCACTCATGATTTACTGGAGCTATTAAAACCATATCAGGAGATATATGTAGACTTATAAGAACTCGTGTTCATCTCTTTGACAATGCCCGTCACGTCAGCTTCGTGTGAAAGGAGCTTTTCTTGCCTACGCCGACTAAAGACTTATTATATTAACAAAAGTAAAGATGCGCGAACCAGCAACCTCGGACTGCTGTCAATCAGTTCCACTCGGACGAAAGAATTGGAAGTTAATGCTGAGATCAACCGCTTTGCTACAAACCACCACAACAACCACAACAGACGGATTGTCCTACTGCGAGTCTGCGAGTCTGCGAAGTGGTAAGTAGGCAAGTTAGTCTATAACTAGAACTTGCAGCTGTGTGTGAGTGCAGTGTTTTGACTGAGAGAAGTGACCGGCTGCGAGAGATGGTGAATGAATGGCTGCGAGAGAAGCTGTAAGGTCACCGATAGTTCTGTCTCCGGTAGTTCTGTCTCCATGGCAACAAAGTCGTAGTAGCCCGAACCCGTTCGTCCCACCCTGTAACCCACTTACTGCTGTTAATGTCAGCTCATGGTGCTAGCTAGTTTCACTTAAGTGCTGTTTATACACACGTACTCAAATACCGGCTCGCAAATACACTATATTGGGCACTGCAGTTCTTTCAATCGCTAGCAGACGTTGGTCAAAGCGGAAGTCACATTGACTGAACTCTTCTCAGTCAAGCGAAACTAAAGTGTACGTGGATTCAACCAAGCAGTTTGTCATCGCCTTTCCCGGCAGAATCCATTCATTTGCTACCTTCAACGTCAACGTGTATGTTGGTTATGCAGACCATGTTAGGATTTTTAATGACAGTGACGTCAATACCGACCAACCATGTAAACAACTAAAAACCCGTAAACCCGTAAACCTGGTTTAAACATCCATTCGAACTGCACGCACGCACGCACGCACGCCACCGGCCCCGACCTCCAGTAGACGCGCGTCTACGCCGGCACATGCCCCGCGTGTCAGGCGGTCCACGCGGCTTCAACACCTGGTCGCCTCAAACCCGGCCAAGCATGGCTTCCCCCCGGGGCGCGTGCAGCTGTCCACGGTATCCGTTTGCCTCGGCTCACGTTTGTGGAGTTTAATACCGAACCCGCATGATGGGATTCGACACGGCTACACTGACAGATTCCGAGGAGAGAGAGCTGAAAAAGACACTTGGAGGCCTTAAATGCGGATAGATTCTGTAATGAATCTAATCTAATCTGACGTAATAATGTCTTAATCTCATGGCAGATTCGGATAAACTTCAAATGAACCGTTCAGGGATGGTAAACAACACACAAATGTAAAGCTACAATAGAATATCGAATATAGAATTTGGATCTGTTCTGCATTCTGAATCTTTGGCCGCGTTCGTTACGGTACTGGCCGCTGGAATCCAGATGAGGGCACGTCTTTGTATTTACATGATGACAGTGATTTCACTATAGCAAAATACAGTTTTCGTGTGTTTTGACCATGTGTAAAATGCATTATTAGATTTTTAAAAATATATATTTTTTGTGTGTGTGGGGGTGATCTTGCATACCCCTCAGCAAATGTACAGTCGAGCTCCTGCCTCTAAACTATTACTTGGATAAAAGTATCTGTTAAATAAACGATATAAATGTCAAATGTAGACCTATGCCCCTAAACTAAAACGGGTCCTGGCGTTTAATGGATAGTTTTCTAGTTTGCAGGGTGTATTTCAGATCTAGACGTATATAAGCATAACTATCATAAGAGCCACGGATTCAGATGTGTGAATGTTGTTTCTTCCGAGTGTTTTCGTCTTTTAAAACAAGTTTTTTTTAATTTTTTTAACAAAATTGGAAACGACATCGGCTAGTTGGTTGTCTGTGTGACCCGCGTGCAAGTCTGTAAGGCCCACCTGTGACGACGCAGAGCAGGATGAACCGGGAGAGAACCGGGCCTGGTCTCATCCTCGCAGTCGACCCGCTGAAGGTCTGCTTTGTTATCCAGCCTCTTCTACGTCCGTCCTTGTTTCACCAACGTTTGAAGTGTTTTTTATGAGTGCTTAATGTATTTGTTGTAGGGTTTTTTTCTCGTTGCCTTTTCTAACTTCCAGGTTTCTGTTCTGAGTTTGCGGCTTCTTGTTTCGACGCCAAACTACGTTCCTATGACGCGACGATTCGGAAGGTCTGTTTCCTGCTTGTTTCGGTTCGCGAGCTGGTTTCTGCTTCCTGCTTTTTGAGGAAAAAAAACCCCCACCGAAAAGATGTAAATGAAGAGACTATATACTACCTTCTGTCTTTGCAAACGGTCTCTCCCTCTCAACGTATCTCTTTCTTCCTCTCTCTCTCTTTATCTATCTACCTCTCTGTTTTTATTCAACGTGTCTCACACGCATCTGTATCTCTTAATCAGGTGACCGTTAGCTGAGAGCAAAATATGCACATCTCATCAGAACCTTATTTAACTATGCGTAGGTTTGGGGACTTTTACTTTCCGCTGCGCTAACCCAGAAACCACACACACACACACACACACACACACACACACACACACATACACACACACACACACCACACACACATAACACACACACACACACTACATACAGACATACACACACACACACACATACAGACACACACACACAGTACACAGACACACACACAGTACACACATACACACTCTAACACACACACAAACACTGACGCAACGAGGTTGACATTCTTTTGAAAAATGTGGTTTTGTGTGAAGTTTTCATGCTACCTGTAGACAGTGTGGGAAATGGGGGGACAAGATGTAGACGAGCAGAGATAACAAAACAACAGCATATGAGTTTGAGTTACCTTAGTTTTGGCTGACTGGGGGGATGAATTACAGACTGAAGGGGGGGCAGGGGATGGGGGTACGGAGAGAGGGGGGACGGAGAGAGGGGGACAGAGAGAGGGGACAGGTCAGAAGTGTTTTAGAGTTAAAATGGACCAGCTGTTGGGCTCTGGAATGGAGGCATGCACAGCTGTGTCTCTCTCCCTCTCTCCTCTCTCTCTCTCTCTACTCTCTTCTCTCTTCCCCTCTTAGACCTCGTCTCTCTTTCTTATCTCTCTCCTCTCTCTCCTGCTCTCTTGCTCTCTCTCTCCCTCTCTCTCTACTCCTTTTTCTCTCTCGTCCACACACACACACACACACATACAGACACACACACACTCACACACACACACACAGTACACACATACACACTCTAACACACAGACACACACACACACACACAAACACTGACGCAACGAGGTTGACATTCTTTTGAAAAATGTGGTTTTGTGTGAAGTTTTCATGCTACCTGTAGACAGTGTGGGAAATGGGGGGACAAGATGTAGACGAGCAGAGATAACAAAACAACAGCATATGAGTTTGAGTTACCTTAGTTTTGGCTGACTGGGGGGATGAATTACAGACTGAAGGGGGGGCAGGGGATGGGGGTACGGAGAGAGGGGGGACGGAGAGAGGGGGGATGGAGAGAGGGGGGACAGGTCAAAGTAGTTATTTAGAGTTAAATGACAGCTGTTTGGAGCTCTGGAATGGGAGGCCATGCAAGCTGTTCTCTCTCTCTCTCTCTCTCTCTCTCTCTCTCTCTCTCTCCCTCTCTTAACCTCCTCCTCTCTATCTCTCTCCCTCTCTCTCCTGCTCTCTGTCTCTCTCTCTCCCTCTCTCTCTACTCCCTTTTTCTCTCTCGTCCACACACTTACAAGCCTAATATTTTTTAACGCATGCTCAGACTGGGAGGGTTAGAGGGTGCGCTTCACACTTTTGGCCACCAGGGGTCAGATGCACGTCCCAGCTGCCTGCCTCGCAGCAAGATGCGTTTGCATCCAAGTATTTCATAAGCTCTCTGCAAGCTGGAGGGGAGGAGGGACAGGTAGATGGATGAATAGATGGATGGATGAGGGCTGGATAGATGGATGGATGAATGGATGGATGAATAGATAGATGGATGAGGGTTGGATAGATGGATGGATAAATAGATTGATGGATGAGGGCTGGATAGATGGATGGATGGATGAGGGGTGGATGAATGGATGGATGGATGAATAGATAGATGGATGAGGGGTGGATGAATGGATGGATGGATGGATGAGGGGTAGATAGATGGATGGATGAGGGCTGGATGGATGGATGGATGGATGAGGGGTGGATAGGTGGATGAACAAATGGATGAGGGGCGAATAGATGGATGGATGAGGGCTGGGTTGATGCCTGCAAAGATCGATCGCTGCTGTAATGTCATCTTTGACCTTCATCTCTCTCTCTCTCTCTCTCTCTCTCTCTCTCTCTCACACTCACTCACACACACACACACACACACACACACACACACACACACACACACACTACACTAAGGTGGAGGTGGACCCAGGCACAGTGTCGTGGGTGATGAACTGTCACCCAGGGTTGGAGGGAGATAGTTCATTACTGAAGGGTTTCTGGTTAGTGCTTCCAGGCCCCAAGGTCGAAGCAGCCAATTGGCATTCCGGGCCAGATTGCCATGGTTACATAACAAAGGGGTCGGAATGTTGAGATTACTGTCAGAGGTGGTGGATTCTGTGACAGGGAATATATGTGTGTGTGTGGGTGTTGGTGTGAGTGTTTGTGAGTGTGTGTGAGTGAGTGAGTGAGTGTTTGTGTGTGTGTGAGTGTTTGTGTGCGCATGTTTGTGTGAGAGAGTGTTTGTGTGAGAGAGTGTTTGTGTGAGAGAGTGTTTGTGTGTGTGAGTGTTTGTGTATATGTGAGTGAGTGTGTATGTGTGAGTGTTTGTTTGTGTGAGTGTTTGTTTGTGTGAGAGAGTGTTTGTGTGAGAGAGCGTTTGTGTGAGAGAGCGTTTGTGTGAGAGAGCGTTTGTGTGAGAGAGCGTTTGTGTGTGTGTGTGTGTGTGTTAGAGTGTGTGTGTGTGTGGTCACACAGAGTTAGCTTATGAGGTCGTGCTTTGAAGAACGATTCTCTCCAGACGTCAGACTGACAAACGTGTGTTTCCCTGGTCACTACTTTACAAACTCAGAGTTTGAAATGACCCTTGAGTCTTAAGAGGACCATTTCATCAAAGGGTCCTTATAGACTGACAGGTCTTGTACCTACCCCCCCCCCCCCCACACTCCTCATTTTGAACCCTGTTTGCATTAAGGAAATCCCTGTCTCTCTTCCTCTCCTAATCTCTCTCTCCCCATCCACACATACTGTACTAACACAGAGGACAAAAGCGAAAATACAATTTTTAATTTCCTTTCCAGTGAGTACAGACCCTTCCTCCTCCCCCATCTCCTCCCTCCTCTCTCCTCCAGGGTCTTTAACCTTTGACCCCCTTCCCTCCTCCCTCCCCCTCTTCTTCATTCTCCTTTTAAACTCTTAATTTATGCCCATTGACCATCTCTCCTCCCCATCTCTCCTCCCCATTTCTTCTCATCTCTTCTCCCCCATCTCTCCTCCCCATTTCTTCTCCCCCATATCTCCTCCCCCTGCCATTTCTTTCTGCCTCCCTCCCTCCCTCCCTCATTCTCTCTCGCTCCCTTCATTCCTCTCTTCCTCCTCCCTAACTTCCCCTCTGTGTTATTGTTTTTACCCATCAATGACCTCTTCAAGTCACAATAGACATGCTCGGCTCTAAGACCAAGGATTAGTTCGCGCTCGACGTATTTGTGCCCCCATACACACACACACACACACACACACACACACACACACACACACACATCTACACTCACACCTCCACACTTTCCTCCTCTCCCCCAGCCTTTTCATCTTCTCTCCCCCATCCTCCCTCTCTTCTTCTCTCCTCTCCCCATCCTCCCTCTCTTCTCTCCCCCATCCTCTCTTTCTCCTCTCCCCCATCCTCCCCCTCTTCTCTCCCCCATCCTCCCCCTTTTCTCTCCCCCATCCTCCCTCTTTTCTCTCCCCCATCCTCTCTTTGTCCTCTCCTCCATCCTCCCTCTCTTCTCTCTCTCTCTCTGAGCATGCAGACAGAGGCTGTTTGAAGAGTGTGCTGTTCTGAGCGGATTGCCCTGTCAACATTGAGCACTGCAGAGCTGTATGCACGCACACACGCACACGCACACGCACACACATGCACACGCACACACGCACACACGCACACAGAAACCCACACGCACAAGGCAAACAGACAGCCCTACACACTCCCTATACAGCCGCCTTCCTGCACTGGCACAAAGACGCACACATGCTACGCAGACACACACACACACCCATGCATACTGACACACAGACTCCCGTACAACCCTCCCACACACACACCATAGAACCCCCCCACCTCCCACACACACACACACACACACACGCACAAAGACACACACACATACACACACAAAGAGACACTTTACAGACGCACACAAACGCCATATAGACACAAGCATGCGCACACCCACACACTAATTGACAGTCATGCACGTGTGCACACAAACGCAACTGAAATTGACGGCTCCACTGTTTGGAACACAGACCTGAGTCATGCAGCCGTTTCCCTGCACGGTGGCTGTAGGATAACAGCAGGGTTGATGAAAAGCATGTGTTTTGTCTCAGGAAGCTGTGTGTGTGAGTGTGTGTGAGTGTGTGTGAGTGTGTGTCTGTGTGTGTGAGTGTGTGTGAGTGTGTGTGAGTGTGTGTGTCTGTGTGTGTGAGTGTGTGTGTGTGTGTGTGAGTGTGTGTCTGTCTGTGTGAGTGGGACGGGGTGTTTGACTGTGTGTGCATATGTCTGTGTGTGTGTGTGTGTGTGTGAGTGTGTGTGAGTGTGTGTCTGTCTGTGTGAGTGGGAGGGGGTGTTTGACTGTGTGTGCATATGTGTGTGTGTGTGTGTGTGTGTGTGTGTGAGGGGGTGGTCTGTGTGATTGTCTGTGTGTGTTTGTACATGTGGTGAGTGTGTGTGTGTGGGTGTGGTTGTTTGCGTGTGTCTGTGTGTGTGTGATTGCCTGCGCGTTTGTGCGTGTAGTGAGTGTGTGTGTGTGTGTGTGCGAATGTGGGTGGGTGTTTGACTGTGTGTGTGTGTGTGGTGAGTGGTTTACTGCGTGTATGGGTAGTTGTTCGTCTGCATGTGTTCCTGTGTGTGTCTGCGTGTGTGTGTCTGCATGTGTTCCTGTGTGTGTGTCTGCGTGTGTGTGTCTGCTTGTGTGTGACTCTGCGCGTGTGTGTCTGCGTGTGTGTGTCTGCGTGTGTGTGTCTCTGCGCGTGTGTGTCTGCGCGTCTGCGCCTCTGCGTGTGTGTCTGTTATATTTAGCTTGCCATCATCACAACACGCTGACTCCTACCATCGCCATCAGCTGCCAGGGTTCCACATCATCGCCATGGAGATATAGATAGCCACGCCAGCGACATGCGATTACGCCTCTTTTCGAGAGTTCCTTGTTAGCCGTCTGCGGAGGCTATTAACAGAACCACGGCTCTCCTCATGTTCAGATCCGTCAGAGGCACTCTGTCCTTTGGAGATTGGCCGTGTAATTGGATAATTGCAGGTTTAATAAGTATATATATATAACTATGTATATATATATAGTTATATATATATATATATAGTTCCGATGTTTCCTCCACCTTGGAGAGCTGAAGCTCTCCGGTCGGTGTGTGTGGTTCATAACACCTTGAGGTGTGGCACTTCCGTAGTTTATGTTCCTGGAGACTAAAGTGTGGATGGATGTAATTAGCAGATGAAGCGGCTTGTTTGGCATGTCGTGTGGAGTTATTATTAGTAAAGTTAAGAGCAAAGGACCGGAGGAGGATGATGGTAATGTGGAGCCAAAGGCTTTCTCTCTCCCTCGCTCCTTCCTTCCTTCCTTCCTTCCTTCTATCCTTCCTCCCCTCTCTCCCTGCAGTCTATCTCTTCTTTATTCTCTCCCCCTCTTTCTCCCTTTCCCATTTTCCACTTTTCTCCCTCTCATTCTCTCCCCCCTCTCTCCTCCTCTTGATCCCAGTCTAGATTTGTGTTCTGTCCTCCACACTCCTTCAAGCTGCTCTCCACGATGAAGGAGCGTGCGGCTGTGTGTGTGTGTGTGTGTGTGTGTGTGTGTGTGTGTGTGTGTGTGTGTGTGTGAAAGATACTATGTGTGTGTGTAAGAGGGGAGAGAGAATATGTGTGTAGGAAACAGAGCCTGTATGTGTGTGTGAGAAAGAGAGAGAGATGGCAAAGTGGAGAGTCTGTGTGTGAGAAAGACAGCTTGTATGTATGTACGTGTGACAGAGAAAGCTTGTGAGTGCGTGTGTGTGAGTGCGTGTGTGTGTGAGGTAACGCAAGTTCATCATATGTTACGTAAGCTTCCCATAGCATCCTTCCATCCCCTTGTCCTGTCATCATCCTTTCCTCATCCTATCCTCTCCTCCAATCTGTCCTCTCTTCTCCTCATCCCTTCATCCTCTCTCCTCCCCCCTCCTCCCTCCTCTCCTCCCTCCTCCACCCTCCTCCCCTCTCCTCTCCTCCCCTCTCCTCTCCTCCCCCTTCCTCCCCTCTGCTGGCCTGACATGTGCTTGGCATGGCTGGCCGGGGGCGAGGAGGGAGCCTGCCAGCTGAGGGGATGCAGCCATAGAGGCTCATGTGCACAAACACACACACACACACACTAACACACACACACACTAACACACACACACACACTAACGCACAGACTAACACACACATACACTAACACAAACACACACACACACACGTACACTAACACACACACCACACTAGCGCGCACACACACACACTGTAGGATGTACATACAAGCTAGGATACACACACAAGCTGGCACACATACACATACTCACTGTAGGACGCACAGACAAGCTGGCACACACACACACACAAGCTAGCACACACACATACACTGTAGGACACGCACACTAGCACACACATGCACACACTCACACTCTGTAGGACGCACACACACACTGTAGGACTTACATGCACGCGAGCACAAATGCGCGCACAAGTTGACCCAAACACAACCTAAATCACCCATGCCACGCACGTACTCTCAAACCACACATGGACCGACACACGCACAAACGCGCGCACGCCAGCTCACACACAAATGCCCGCACGCAGACACTCTCAAACCGCCACACACACACACACACACACTCACACACACACACACCCTTCACCGCAAGCACGCACACACAACCTTCCGATCAGCATTCCGCCCCTCCCCCCGCAGCAGAATGGGAAGAGGGGAGGAGGGGGAGGAAGTGAGGGGGCAGGGAGGGAGGGGCGGGGGGGTGACGGGGACGAGAGAGGAAAATTCCACTGGGATATTGTTTGGTCCAGTGGTATTATCCAACCTTGGGGTGTCACTAGGAAGAGGTGGCAGGAGAGGGCTGTGTGCTTGCTCCAGGAATCCAGGGCGTTCAAACTCATGTGACATGTTACTCATTCTCTGTGTGTGTATGTGTGTGTGTGTGTGTGTCTGTGTGTGTGTGTGTGTCCAACAGTGATGTATTACTTTGTGTCCATGCGAGTATTTGTACGCTTAACATTAAGGTTTTTATTTGTGTGTGTGTGTGTGTGTGTGTGTGTGTGTGTGTGTGTACATACAACTGCATAATTCAAGCACAGCTAGTTCTCCCTCTTCAGATTCTAGAGTAAATAATTAAATTACTATGTTTGAAGACTAGATTCCTATTGTGAAAAATGATTGTTAGAACTAAAACTCGATTCTTATTATGACATCATGATTCTTGCAGAACTAAAACCCCATTCCTATTATGACATCATATTTCTTGCAGAACTACAACCCCATTCCTATTATGACATCATGATTCTTGTAGAACTCAATTTCGATGCTATTGTGAGATATTAACATGACTAATGTGTGGGTTCCTACGATGACAGACAGATTCTCATTGTGAATCCCTTCTCAAGGTTGTCGAGTTGGCATGACAAGAATCTGTCTAGTGTCTAAATACGTTTCTGCTTAGCAGGATGCAAGTCCAAAGCTATTTGTGGACGGCTAGGATCATTCACGGCTCTCCAGAACTGCAGAGTGCTCCGTTAACCAGACCAGATTCTCAGTCATTCAGACTAGGAAAGAATCAGTCACAATGTCATGAAACGAACTCAACCTAAACTCACTCGTGGTTTAAGGTCAGGCGGCATTTTGGGAAACCTGTTTTGGTTGGTGTAAAAACAAAACACATTTATGCAGAGAGATGAAGAGTTTAAACCTTCCCTGAATACTGAACCACATTTACCATCTCACATTCCTTCCTACTAATGGCTTGATGAACTAAAGACTTTAACTAAACTTAAAGAACTAAAGAAAAAAAATCAACGAATGGTGCAGTAATAATAATAACAGTCATACCAAACTGTATTGTAATGCACCTTAAAGGATGTTGAATGAAAAGTCACAGTCGTCTGAATACTACTTGTCCGCTATACGTCATGAAGTTTTAGCATGTTTCTCCAGCTTTCATCTCCCCTTGCCCTCCTAACCGTGTGAGGAACATGTCAGTACCGCTACCATGAATCGCGTCCGGTTCTGGTGCCAGACCAGATGTGGTCGTACGCTCATTGGTCTGTTTCTCCGGCCAGCGTACAGCCAGCTGGAACCACCGTGGCTGACTGCAGTTCAGGTCTTAGACGTAGGTTTAGAGGCGGGTGAAAAGGGGGACGGGCGGCCATTTGAAACGTTAGCAGTTAGCGACAGGGAAGGGTGAGCGTTAGCATCGAGGGTGTGGAGACTAGTCCTTACTGCTGAGCCAAGCTTGGGATAGAAACATGCCACTTCCTTTAGAAAAACCCCCCACAAACATTTCCAGCCCTTTTTCAAGACCCCACCCCCCTTCATTCTCCACCAGCTGGTTCCCTCCCCCCCTTCCTCCCCCCTTCCTCCCATCCCCCCCTTAAGACATAAAAGTGAGCACTCTATAAATCCCTTAGTGACAGTTAAAGAATCCTCGGGATAAAGGGTTCTATACAGAACCTCAAGGTTTCGGAATCTTCACATCCTTCTGGAACCCTCGGGGGTTCTTTCCGACCTCAAAGGAGGTCTTCCGTTGCCATGAACACTTAGGTACGCATGCGGTGGAGCCTGCTAGCTTATAGTGATAGGTGCTTGTGCTAACAAGATCGCCTAGACACGAATGGCTTCCTTTCACCCCTCACCCTTTTCTCCTGAAACATGGTTCAATTACAATGCCCAAGGGGAGAGCGGGCTGAGGGATGGATCATTCCCCAGCCAGAAGGGATCCTTTCAGGGCATTACCAGGAGAACAGGTGGGGGGCGGTTAGATTTGGAAGGAAAAACCCCCAAACAAACCCCTGTCTGACTCTGTGACACCGTGGGTCAGAAATGGCTGCCCTTTGTCGTCAACCTTTCTGCTTCCTTCTAGTTCCGTTTCGCCGTTGTCACGGTGACCCCTTTTAGTTTCCCTTTTGCCGTTGTCACGGTGACCCCTTTTAGCCTCTTTCCCCCCCCCCCCTTCCCCCCCGGCACTCAAAATCACATGTCATTACAGTCATCGTTGATATTCCACGCAGTCTTATACAACACTGTGTTTGGTGTCAGTTAATAACAGACTGTCTTTTCACCATAATTGGGCAGTGGAGTTGAACACAACCAGGATTTCCCCATTTTTTCTCTGGCTGATTCATCTGCACAGTGTTAGAGAGGGGAACAGGGACATGCTAATGGAACTCTGCTGCACCTCTATGTCCTGGACGTCAATGTCTCTGTTTTTTAAATAAAGACAGGGAGAGGGGGAAATGAGGAAGTGAGATAGAAAATGAGTGAGAGAGATAGAGATTGAGTGAGCGAGATAGATAGAGAATGAGTGAGGGAGATATAGAAGGAGAGAGAGAGATAGAGAATGAGTGAGGGAGATATAGAAGGAGAGAGAGAGAGAGAGAGAATGAGTGAGAGAGATAGAGATTGAGTGAGCGAGATAGATAGATAGAGAATGAGTGAGAGAGAGATATAGAAGGAAAGAGAGAGAGAGAATGAGTGAGAGAGATAGAGATTGAGTGAGCGAGATAGATAGAGAATGAGTGAGAGAGAGATATAGAAGGAGAGAGAGAGAGAATGAGTGAGAGAGATAGAGATTGAGTGAGCGAGATAGATAGATAAGGAGAGAGAGAGAAAGAGAAACATGAAAAAGCCACATGACGGAGAGCGATCGTCAAGAGCGACACGTGTTTCATTAACTGTTACCGAGATGGAAAAACACCGAACTGCATCCATCTGATTGGCCCTCACCCTCCAGGGGCCCGGGGCCCCGGGCGGGTGTGGGGTGAGGGTTTCCTAATCTGCTCTGCCGTGCATGCGTAACACCTCGCCACAATACATCCTCTCCTTGGCCACTTTCCTTTTCAGTCTTTCAATTTCATTCTCACGCACACATGCGCGCACACACACACACACATGCGCGCGCACACACACATGCGCGCACACACACACACGTGCACACACACACATGCGCACGCGCATGCACACACACACACGTGCACACACACACACGTGCACACACACACATGCGCACGCACAAACACACACGCGCACACACACACATGCACACACACACACACGTGCACGCGCGCGCACACACACACACACGCGCACGCAGACACACACACGTGCACACACACGCACACACTCTTTCGGGTATGCCATCATGGGGGAGGGGAAAGGGGAGGGGGGAGGATTAGGAAGATTCTAAGGGTCCTACTCACACAGGGGCCCCATAGAACCCTATACTCAGCTCTAGGATTTAGGTTTTGGGGCGAGTACAATTTTAGTCAAGGGGGCGCAGAAACGCTCGTGCCCAGCCCCTGTCTGTCGACTCACACTACCAACCAACCTAAATGTCGCGTTGTTCAGTGATCGACCCAGCATTTCAGACCAGCATCAGACCCACAGAGCGCCACGTCGCTAGGCAACGTTGCTAGGCGATGGCAAGTGAAGGAATGGTGTGGGAGGGTGTGATGGATGTGATGAACCTGTGTCCTAAGTCAACCGCTGGAGAGTTTGAATGCATCTGGACAGACGACAGCTGTCACAACATGTGACGTCCCTTGTGTTGCGTGTTGCCTGCCGAATCTTGTTCAATTTAGCCCCAGTGCATTGTGGGATGAACGTGCTTTGGGTTGTTCTGTGATTGGCTAAGAAAGTAAAGATTGTTACGTCTTAAATGCCAAATCCATTTGGCGTTCCCACTTTCTGTATTTGCGTCCATTTTCATTTGTATTTTGTTTCGCATTTCCTGCATTTGCATATTTATTCCTGCTATTTGCTAACACATTTCCTGTATTTCAACATCCATTTCCTGTATTTCAACATCCATTTCCTGTATACGTCAACCCGTTTTCAGCTGTGCATTACCTTTGCACACCTGTTCGCCTCCATAAACCCAAAATGAGCTTGTGTGCAGTATGTGTGTGCCTTTGACATTTGCGTCGTGTTCATTGGTCGAACAAAAAAAAAGAATCAAGTCTGTGTTGTGTGCCTGTGGATCTGATCTGTATGTTTTGTCCGTCAGGTGTGTTTCAGGTGTGTTACAGGTGTGTTTCAGGTGTGTTTCAGGTGT
Source organism: Plecoglossus altivelis (assembly GCA_036571765.1). Lineage (NCBI taxonomy): Eukaryota > Metazoa > Chordata > Actinopteri > Osmeriformes > Plecoglossidae > Plecoglossus > Plecoglossus altivelis. The sequence continues at coordinate 9,374,613 of BROE01000023.1, read as the reverse complement.
GTTTCAGGTGTGTTTCAGGTGTGTTCTGAATCAGCCTGATGTTTGTGATGTGTGTACCAGTGTCAGAGTCACGACGCCAGCATCGCTCTCGTGTTCATTTGCCGTTTCCCCTGTTTGTTGTTTCTGTAAAACACACACATCTCTCCACCCCATGTTTATTTTAGCATATTCTTTTCTTTTCTTTTTTTTTTGTCCTTGTAAATGACGTAAATTCTAACACAAAAGCGAGCTCTCGCTACGTCGAAGAGCAATCTAACAATCTAGCATGCATTTGTTGCGGTAGATTTTCTGTCGTTTCAGAAAACACTAGTTTCTTTTCTCTTTTTTTTTCTTTTTTTTTACGACACCTAACATACGGATCAAATCAAAACAGAGAAGTAAGAAAGATCAAAGGATCAAAACATAAAATGGTCAAATAAACAATCAACAAAGAATGTTCTGAAACTGCCAAGATCATTACAAGCCCGAAATGGTGTCTAATCTAACATTTCGTATCTTAGTACTAAGTACTCTTAATCCTCAAGTAACCACCATTGACTTCTAAAGCTAAAGTACCACTACAGTAACACATACACAATTAGCAGCTATACGACTTAAAATAGATTGTTTTTCATCAATCACAATGTTAGAATGATTTCACAATGTTCTACAAGTTACACACATGTTTGTCTATCTTCAAAAACTCAAGCTTCTTTTAGATTCTTAAACAATGTCACAATAACTACTGTTGCATACACTTAACGATTTATATATTATGTCTGTTAAATGTTAGACGGATCCTTGGTTGTGCTACAATATGTATCCAGTCTAGTAAGAAAGAAGGATATAGTTGTTTCCACACAGGTAAAAGATCTACTACAACAATGTTATATAAACGCAAGCAAAAAAGGAAAAAAGGTTATATAATACTACCCCTTGTTGCCAGCAGTTTAAGATTATACAGCCTTTAAAAACAAACTGGTTTCCTATGATGTGTTTTGTGGCTAGGTTTACACCGAAAATAGTTTTGTTTTGAGTGAATGTGTGTCGTACTCTAAAGATCTCCACCTACTGTGTGTGCTGTCTGAACTCTGACCCAGACACATTTTCAGCGTCACTTTCACTTCTATCACAAGTCACGAAATATCTTAATGAACTTGAACCTTTTGTGTACGTGCAGGCGCTAGATTACTTCTGTTAAAAATGACCAGTAATACACGTTGTAGCCCGATAGCAGAACAAACATTAATTGATAAAATAGCTCAGTTAAGTGGTCAACTTCACTAGTTAGATTCACTTTGCTCAATGTAAACCTAGCCACAAGTTTCGACAACCAGAACCCCTTCATCACTACCATCATCATCATCATCACCATCATCATCATCACCATCATCATCATCATCATCATCATCATCATTCCACAACAACATTCACACCTTTTGCATTCAAAAAACTCATACAATACACCTCTCATGGATTAAGTTTTTTTTAGAAAATTATTGTATTTAAAATAGTTTTGCATCTTTCTCACAATTACTTTTTGTTTTCTCTCTTCAGAAAACGGAATAATAATAATAAATAACAACTGTATTTTTTTTCTTCAATTCCGCTTTTCAAATCAATCGCTTGAGAATAAGCGTGCAAAAGTTGGGTATATATATATATATGTACAGTTTATACTGTAAATATAAAACATAAAAAAAGACAAAAAAATTTAAAATAAAGACATATTTCAGAAAAAACAAAATGCCTTTGAATGGCATTATAACTGTAGTCAACCCCTGGACAGTCCAACAGCTGATTATTTACGAATAAGTCTCACATAATATTATTTTAATAACTCTTAGACTATGAACTGTGGTTATGGTGTGCCTCTAATTCAAACCCAGTGACCAGGAACATACCAGGGACATACCAGGAACATACCAGGAATATACCAGGAACATATGCAGTTGCAGCACTTTAAAATAGTCATCTGAGAAAACAAATGTGATTGAGTTGTAACCCGTTTTAACACAGGCAAACTTCTGGTTGTGATGTAAGCTTCAACACACAGCAGGAACAGATCGACTTTGCGCTCCAATAACTGGGGAAACTCAGCTGGTGGTCATTCGGACGCACCATCGAGACATGTGACAACCCTCCTGACCTTTGACCCTAGCCTGGCTCCTCCCTGTTTGACCTCTTGGGTTTGAGGAACCAGGAAGTGTTTCGGGTCTGGAGGAAGTCATGTGATTCACATCAGAGCAACTAACAGAGTCAGACATTGGTCATTTAGTTGGACCCTTAGCGAAATCGTTGGCAACAGGTGTAAATATTATCGTTTTTTTTAATTTTTTACATTTAACATTGAAATTCTAAAAAGTAACGACCAAGGCTTTGAAACAAGCCTATTTGTCAGTTAATTTTTACAAGGCTTTTTTCAGATTAAACTTGAATTCTCTACGAAAAAAATGAGATTTATTTTACAAATCTCATTTAGGCACAGCAGTTATTGCCATCATTCAATTTCCATAACATTTCAGAGATAAATTTAGAGGGAATTTGACTTTTTTGCAGGGGAGAATTCGAAAGGTTGTACAGTGAATCTGTCTTAGAATGACCTTGTGCGTTATACAGTACCACCATCTGCCATGGCACCTTCCTTTCAAGGTGTTTAACTTTTTACAACTGTGTACTAACTGTATTTACTGTTACACAGTGGCGTTCTGACTCTAGGGACAGTGTTTGAAGCTGCAATAACTGGAGATCAACTGAGGAACTTTGGCAGAACCGTCACTAGAAATTTTGACTGGAAACAGCAACCTGACTGAAGCGGTTTCCACCTTTTGAGGCGGTCGCATCGACAATCGCCGGCGTTTCTGTTGACATCTTCTGATGTGTGAAGCTGTGGCGAATTATAACCGTTTGAATTTGAATTCGAAAAAGCGATCAAGTTGATAGTAAGAAGTGATAGTGTCAGTATAAAGCAGTTAAAGAGTTTTCACCTGAGGAATGACAGTTGACAGTTTGGACCATTTGATTAGGAAGCTCAGAAAACTGAATGACCATGTCTGGTGTTACACACAAATCCTTCCCCCATTTTCAGGTGGGAGTTTTACAGAACAAAGGTCCTCCCACCATAAAAAAAACACTTAAATCCAAGGCAACAGGGGGTTTGTGGGAGACGCAACCGGAGACTGAGTATTCAGCCTGCCAAGTAGATTTTCTTCCTGCTAAATTGCGCATAGCTACTACTTTTAGAACTTAGAACTCTGCTATTTAGAGCTTTCGAACGTTGACAAAAAGGTTCTTGGAGTTCCGTTCTATCAGATAAATGTTACATGTCTCTCTTTATATTTGAACATACGTAGATGGATAGTAAGACTACGTAATAATAACAATGCAGGGGCTGTTCTGCTCAGGGATTGGTCGGTGAACGCGGCATGTTGCTTGCACACGGAGAGGCTACGAGCGCACAATAGCTGCACAGGTCAGGTTGCGATCCCTTCACCCCAGGTTCCCTTGGCAACCACAAGGATAAAAACGGTTACAGTTCACGGAGGCATCGACATGGACAGTTGTATGTATATGGCCAGGCGCATTGCATTGTGGGATTCCACACGGTTCAGGAGAGATTCCTCCATAGAAGGACATTGAGAGGAAAAGGCTTGGCGTTTGAGCTCATAGAGCATAAATTTGGGTTAACGTTAGTCAGCATTTTCTTTCTTTTATAAGTGTAGACAGCTAAGCAAATTATTTCATTTGCACCCACATTAGCCAATCGGTTGAGCTTTGGTAGTGCTTTTCTGCTCAATTCCTTAATTCTTCAGTCTGTGATCATTAAAAACCATAATTACCCAATCGGCTTTGTTTAAGATTAGAAAACCGATTCAAAAGATTTAAGACATATTTGAGGGTTTGAAGAAAACAACTAAATGGAGAAAAGAAAAAAAAAAAGAAAACGAATAAAAGACAACCACATCCCAGGTATAAATGATGCATTGTGGGAGTTGTAGTTAGTCGTTAAAACGTGTAGAAAAGTGTGTGTGTGTGTG
>BROE01000023.1:9345360-9370587 GCA_036571765.1 Plecoglossus altivelis | reverse complement strand
AAAAAAAAACACTTAAATCCAAGGCAACAGGGGGTTTGTGGGAGACGCAACCGGAGACTGAGTATTCAGCCTGCCATGTAGATTTTCTTCCTGCTAAATTGCGCATAGCTACTACTTTTAGAACTTAGAACTCTGCTATTTAGAGCTTTCGAACGTCGACAAAAAGGTTCTTGGAGTTCCGTTCTATCAGATAAATGTTACATGTCTCTCTTTATATTTGAACATACGTAGATGGATAGTAAGACTACGTAATAATAACAGGGGCTGTTCTGTTCTAGGATTGGTCGGTGAACGCGGCATGTTGCTTGCACACGGAGAGGCTACGAGCGCACAATAGCTGCACAGGTCAGGTTGCGATCCCTTCACCCCAGGTTCCCTAGGCAACCACAAGGATAAAAACGGTTACAGTTCACGGAGGCATCGACATGGACAGTTGTATGTATATGGCCAGGCGCATTGCATTGTGGGATTCCACACGGTTCAGGAGAGATTCCTCCATAGAAGGACATTGAGAGGAAAAGGCTTGGCGTTTGAGCTCATAGAGCATAAATTTGGGTTAACGTTAGTCAGCATTTTCTTTCTTTTATAAGTGTAGACAGCTAAGCAAATAATTTCATTTGCACCCACATTAGCCAATCGGTTGAGCTTTGGTAGTGCTTTTCTGCTCAATTCCTTAATTCTTCAGTCTGTGATCATTAAAAACCATAATTACCCAATCGGCTTTGTTTAAGATTAGAAAACCGATTCAAAAGATTTAAGACATATTTGAGGGTTTGAAGAAAACAACTAAATGGAGAAAAGAAAAAAAAAAAGAAAACGAATAAAAGACAACCACATCCCAGGTATAAATGATGCATTGTGGGAGTTGTAGTTAGTCGTTAAAACGTGTTAAGAAAAGTTGTGTGTTGTGACGTGTGTGTGTGTGTGTGTTGTGTGTGGTGTGTTGTGGTTCTGTGTGTGAAGCGTGTTGTGTGGTGTGTGGTGTGTGTGTGTGTGGTTGCGTGCATTAAGCTTCTTGCACTCCGACGTTGGTCTAGCAGGAGATATCGGCTGGTTAATAGAACTGACAACGTGACACACCTGCTGCAATATTCAGGCACCGCGCCACGACAACCCCATACTCCGCATGCATCTACAGATCGCGTCCACTCAGCATACTCGTACAAGTAGTGTACATAAATGAAGGAAATGCATGAAGGAGCAGCTTGCTTTTCCCGAATATAGTCTTCTTCTTCTGACTGTCAGAGTCCATTTTGTCCACCCAAGGACGAACCTCCCTCCTGACACCCCCTACAGCACACACACACACACACACACATACACACACACATACACACACACACCCTTTAGCAGTGTTTCCATTCAAAGTCTACAGTGACAATTGAAGATCAGGTGGTTGTTATGGGAACTCTTGCCCCATTTGGCTTGAATACTGAGTGCAACAGGAGACTGTCACGGGAATGTGTGTGTGCCTGTGTGATGCATGAGTGTGTGTGTGAGCCTGTTTGTGAATGTGTGTGAGTACATGACTGCATCTATTTATGCACGTATGAGTGAGTGTGTATGTGCATGTTTGGGCCCAAATGTGTGTGTGTGTGTGTCTGCACATCTATTTGTGTGTGTGTGTGTGTGTGTCTGCATATCCATGTGTGTGTGTGTGTGTCACTGTCATCCACCCGGTTCCTCTTTCACTAGACCAGGGTGAATCTTGAAACTGACCGCACCAATGCCACTGGTTAAGGACAGGAGCACATGTGTGTGTGTGTATAACTGTATCCAAGTGTGTGTGTGTGTGTGTGTACTGTACCAGTGTGTTTGCACGAACAGTAAGCGATTGCATGAGAGTGCATACTGAGTGCATCTGGGGTTGTGTGTGTGTGTGTGTGTGTGTGTGTCTGTTGTGTGTGTGTTGTGTGTTTATCTGTTCTAGCCTATTCCCACTGGCTATAGACAGTAACTCTATAGTGTAGAAGTGCATAACCTGTCACTGAGATGTGGTTCTAACATCCCCACAGTGTGTGTGTGTTGTTGTCTGTGTGTGTCGTGTGGTTGTCGTGTGTGTGTGTTGTCTGTGTCTGTGTGTTTCTGTATGTCTTCTGTGTGTTTGGTGTGTGGGTGTGGTGTCTGTGTGTGTGTGTGTATGTGTGCTGTCAATACCCATTAAGATCGACAAAAAAGCTTGCAATGTTGGTATGAGGACACACAGCCTGGGACGAGAGCAGAATATTAACCCAAATGTCAAACACTGTTCAAAACGTAAATGTCTCCTTTTAAATAAAAAATAAAACACTATTTTCCTGGCCGAATAACAGCAAAGTTAGACTGAAGACATTCGCGTGCTACAATAACAAAGCCTGGGCAAACCCACAACAACAGAACGGATATAAATACACACATACAGCAGAGGAATCCATTTCGACTTCTCTCTCTCTCTCTCCCTCTCTATCCCCCCCCTCTCTCTCTCCCTCTGTTTCTCTATCCCCCTTTCTCTCTCTCCCCCTCTCTCTCCCTCTCTCTCTATCCCCTTCTCTCTCTCTCCCTCTCTTTCTCTATCCCCTTCTCTCTCGCTCCCTCTCTCTCTATCCCTCTCTTTCTCTCTCTCCCTCTCTCTCTGTCCTGCACTTTGGCACACATTCAAACATGCCAGGAGCTGCATAGGATGGAAAAAAGGTTGACAAGGGAAAGACAACCCTTCCTTAGTNCTGAACGCCACTCCAGGCTCACCGCTCGCCACCTTCCTCGCCAATCCCTTGCGAGAGACACTCCAGGCGACCCCAAATTATTAAAGTGGTAACTCTGCCTCAAGTCACCACACGACACCTCTGACACACACTAGGGTGGACACTCACACTCACAATCTCTTCTTTCTCCGCTCCGCGACTAACCCAGCACCCCACACACACACACACCACACACACACACGTACACACTCTGCCCCTCTCCTCCTTACCATCCATCAACATCTCCCTTTCCCTTTTGTTTTTATGCCAAGTGAAGAAAGTGGAGGGGCACTTTGTCAATGAGGGAGGTTTCACTTTGTGTACTCTGACTGTCCTGAGAATGCCTTCCTATTTCAACACTCTGTTTAGAACTCCAATACTCCCCTCAACACTCCGTTTAGAACTCCAATACTCCCCTCAACACTCCGTTTAGAACTCCAATACTCCCCTCAACACTCCGCTTAGAACTCCAATACTCCCCTCAACACTCCGCTTAGAACTCCAATACTCCCCTCAACACTCCGTTTAGAACTCCAATACTCCCCTCAACACTCCGTTTAGAACTCCAATACTCTCTTCAACACTCCGTTTAGAACTCCAATACTCTCTTCAACACTCCGTTTAGAACTCCAATACTCTCTTCAACACTCCGTTTAGAACTCCAATACTCTCTTCAACACTCCCCAAAGACTAGTTCAGGACTTTCGGAGATATATATGCTGTGGGAAATTCACTTTTCTTCTTTTTTTTGAGATTGCCCATTTGTTCCCACAACCCTTTTACATCCTGTCAGCTAAACGCTAGCTAGCGGTGCTCTTATCTGACTTCGTAATGACAACAGGCTTTTAATGTAGTCACTCTAAATCCCCATCCAGCTAAAAATAAACATCAGCGATGACATGTCGAGAGAGGGTGAGTTTTGAGTGTGAATTTCTATGTGATGTTAATTTAAAGGGATTTTCGTTGACTTTAAAAGGGAGCGGATCAAAGAAAAATATCGTTAAAACAAATGAAAAATCTTTGTCAGAATCTAAAATGTGCACAATTATAAAACATAAATAGCACAGTTTCTTCAGAACACATCCTCTCACCAACCACTGATCAGTTGCTTAAGATGTTAGGGTTAGTTAGCTAACAGTTACTAACAGTTCGGTTGTGCAACGAAACAAATTTGGGATCAGATTATATCGAAGATTAGGATAAGATATTGGTACCAATCGGAATAGTTGGGGGTGCTGTGGGAGGAGGGATTGAATCTGGAATGTTGGCAAATGAATCAGGTGGGAGGTGATTGACACAGGAAGTGGAGGCGATTAATACAGGAAGTGACATTCGTTACACAATACACGTATTCCCATTCACCTCCCAAATACTTCCAAGCTATAACCATGAGCAGCCTTCCCTCCCTCCCTGTTTACCATCGCCCGACCAATTAGCGATCTGGTTGCAAAGCCTAATCTAAGATCAAATAATACAGACACACCATTGTTATAACCCCGTGTGAGAGACGCATGGAAGAGTTGCGAACTGTAAGGTGACGTGGAATCTGACAGATGTGACAGTTTCACAGCTAGGGACCCACCCTTCCGACACGGCCCCCCCCTCCACCCCCCGTTTACAAAATGGACGCCTCACCGTCGCAACTCTCCCGCGTAACTCGGCTTTGAACTCAAACCCGCTAAACATTGCGATTCCTTCTCCTATTGGTGCGTATCACAAGTGTGTAAACGCCAAGGAACAGTCTGTGTATAGGGATCCTTTACTCCCACATCCAACACCAACCATGTTGTTCTACGGACCCATTCACTTGAGACATTTTGAACAAACATCGACATTGCAGTGACCATAAAAACACGGTGCATATATTCTGTCTGCAGGTCGATGGCACCTAGCAGGCTATAGGACGCCACAAACCTATCACCATTTCACCACAGCCTACACAAACGACTAAAGGGACCACACGGGACAGAGTTTAGAGTTGTGTCTTTTCAGGTCTTAAGGGGACACTAGATGATAGGATTTGGACTCCTTGAGGTGGATAGAATTTAGATTGTGGGGTTTTTTTGGCGGGGGGGGGGGGTGGGTAGTTGGGTTGTTTTCTCTGGGAAAGGGAGCAATTGATTGATTTGTTTTTGTTTTCAGAATGGGGAAAGCTGTGAGAATATACCCAGTGTTGTATGGGAACCTGTTTTTGTAATTTTAGTGAAATACCATACGTGTTGGGTATCGCTCCTCCGCGCATGTACATCCTTCCTGAACTGTGGGCGTCGACGATAGTCAAAGCAGCCATATGGTCTTGGAAAGCCATGAGAGTACGCTGACTGAGGGAGTCTACAGGGTAGCCTGTTACTAGCTGCGGAAACAATACTTTCACTGTGTGACCATGAGAAGCACAGCCAGGGTACTATGACTGTGCAGTTGGTGGATTAGTTCTCACGGAACACACACACACACACACAGACTAACACACACAGACAAACACACACACACACTCACACAAAGGTTGCTTGAAGAACTAAAACGTTCATTGTTCTGAATATAGAGACTACACCTGGAACCTGACTTACATTTGACCACCTGTGACAAATGACAGGACAGAGGAACGTTCAAGAACCGAACAAGATATCACCGAAAGCGTTGCAGAACCTGGAAGGTCTCACCAGCAAAGTGGATCTGACCTTCCATGTTGTGGCGCTTACGAGTAATCACCGGCGTTATCACCGGCGTTATCACCAGCGTTATCACTTTGTTTTTCTAATCAAGATTAAACTAGGACTTTCCAAGACCATTTACAGAAAGCTGTTGGAGTTAAGGAAGAATCTACCTGCTTGTGAGACAAAAATACCCACTTTTAACATAAATGTTTAGAGAATTTCGCGCCTATATTGGTGAGGGAAGGGATGGTGAAGGCCATTATGTATGTGGGGGGTGGGGGGTGGGGGATTGATGCATGGGGGGGGGTGGGGGGTACTGGTATTTGCTTCTTCTTCTCTTCTTTCTTCTTTACCGGATTCAGGTTTCTCACAGCTTCCTCTTGAGTAGCAGGCCAAAAAAAGGAAAGAAAAAAAAAACTTCCGAAAATAGACTTCAGTCCAACTTGACTTCTTCAAAAATGAAATCAGCCTGGAGATGGTTCTGCCACGTCAATGGTGTGCATGTCAAGGGTTGATTATAGTTGCTCTTCCGGTAGGATGAGGCGGAAAAGGGGGGTGGGGGTGGGGGGCTGAACTTGAAATGGATTTTTCGTCATGTGCCTCAGTGTTCATCTCGATGAGTAATGAGTCATTTGTTTTAGGCCGAGTTGTTCCGTCCATTCTCTCTGTTTACGCAAACTTTCCCCTGTTAACTGATGTCAATATCGATTCACCTATTTCAGCATGTCGTTCGTCTTCCGTTATTGAGGTCGTCATGAGAGACAGCGAGTGAGGGAGCGATAGGCAGTCCGAAAGTGGGCCGTTTTTACACAAAGCTTCTGTTCTTCCCTCTCCAACCTTATCAACTGGGTCACTCTGACAAAAAAAAGGGAGGCGAATCAGAGCGATCTTGTTAGTCCGAATGTCCTGTGTGGAGACGGACGTGCGCTGTGTCATGTCCTATTGTCCTCCGGTCTTTAAAGGGAACGTTTGAGAGTCGGGAGTTAAAGAGAGAGAGAGGAAAAAAAAACCATTGGCTGAAACCTACGAAAGGTTGATGCGGAGTTATGACGCTCCTAACTGTGGATTCAAAGAGCGGTCTCACAGCATCTTAGAGGTATTCCTGAATGGATTCGACGGGAGAGGAGACTGGATTTGACAGCATGTAAGATTGATTTTAGCCTGAGCTTGTACATGTGAACTGACAATCTTAAGGAGGTAACGTTTTGTTGGAGGATCCTGTCCTGTGGTGACGCTCTCAAGATAAATATTACAGCAACACTTAACATTTTCGTTATTGTAAAAGTGAATTTCACTCTATTAGTTCAATTGTTTAGTAGTCTTTGCACATTGGTTCATCTAACATTTTAGCGCTGAAGATAGCAATCTACAATAGGAAAGCTTAGATTGCACATTTAAAAAGCTTCCATAAAGCTTTAGTTGTTAATATATTAATTTTAATTTATAGAAATAACTCAAGCATTCAAGTACAAGTGAAAGTCATAAATTAGCAAAATGGTCGAGTGCATCAACATAAAACAATTGACTGTTAAACAAATTACACTTATATTTAAAAAGCAAAACTGGCCAGGTTTAGCATGTGAGCTAGCTCAAGTCTATTAAGTAAAAGATGTTCCATTTTGTGGGAAAAAGCGTGCAAATGCTCTTAGTTTGACTAGCGGGCTACTTTATTTGTTCGTTGTTTTGAGTGATAGGGTGACAGATTCGATCCTGAACAATTTCCTATAATGTTGGAGTGTGACATAGCTAGTTAACTTCATAGCTAGCTAGTTTACGTAGCAAACGTATGTAGTTAACGAAGTAGCTAACCGACTTAGCAACAGTAGCTAACTGGTTAGCCAGCGTAGCTTACTGTCGCTATAGTAACGGACCCTCTATCACTCCCGCCTCAGCGTGGCAGCCCGTGCGGTATACATAAAGTGCCTCGAGATGTGCAGACTTATTTTCAACTCAGAAATGTGTACATATTTATACTTTATATTTACAAAAAGAAGAGGAATAAAAGGCGAGAGATAAACCCTAAGCTTGCTTGCATGAAATCTCCCCCTCCCCCCTCAAAGCATGTTTCATGTTAGATTTGTGCAATGAGTGAGCGACTGAACGAATGAAAAAACGTTTTAAAATTATTATTTTTTAGAAATGCCCTGTCCTAAGATAGTTTTGTAAAATGTTAGTGTTGTGTTAAATCAAACACTGCAAATCTAAAGCAGCCTTTGAATCGATTTCCGTAGCGCCTTCAAACTGTTTTCAAATCCCTACGATTGATCCTCAGGGGGCACTGTTTGAAAATGTGTTGTGTGTTGCGGTCGGGTCCATGGAATATCTTCTTTTATTTCATCCTCCATCTTGCCTCCCTTCTGGCTCCCTCCATTTCCTCCTTCTTCTCCTCCTCCTCCTCCTCCACTTCCTCCTCCTCCACCAATCAGAACTACACAACGTCAGCCTCCACCACGCACTGCTCCGTGTAGCCTTTCACAAGCTCCACCCCCAGGGTGTTGCGACAGAACTCTGACATCGGCTTCCAAAGGGGCGGGTCCAGGAACATCTGACACATCACGTAACCCTTCAAGGTGCAGGTGTGTCGCCTCAGGTGAGTCAGGAACTGCTGAAGAACCAATCCTGGGTCCTTCCCGAACATGTCGATGTTGAGGTAGAACCAGTCCTCTCCGATGGGGACCCTGAAAGGGTGGGTGCAGAGGCTGGCCACGGAAGGAGCCAAGGAGTCGTCCACCAGCCAATCGATGTCCTTCTTCAGCAGGATGTCCATGTTGCTAGGCAGAGGTTTGAAAGGCTGCCAGTCCTGGACGATGGTGACGTTGGGGAGCACCTGTTGGAGGCTCCCTGACGAAAGGAAGAGGCTGAGGACCGTCGCTGGGTCCAGGAGAACGGGGACGGCCGTGGGGGCCGAGGAGGGGGCCGAGGAGGGGGGCGAGGGGGCGAGGCCCACGTCGGGGCCAAGCTCAGAGAGGCGGAGCTTGAGGTCCTCTGCGCGGAAACGGACCAATAGGATGCCCTTTAGGTGAAGGGGTGGAGGGAGAAGAGGTGACAGGTTAGGAGATCGTCGAATAAAACACCTTACGTGAGCCAACGAAGACCAGCTCTGAAATACTCATTAATAATAACCATTATTAGGATTATTTTTATTATTATTATTTCAACTGTCAACCTCCGCTGCAAACACTTAAGTTTAACGACTTAAAGAGGGTGTCGGTGTGGCTCAGTAGAATCTACCTGCAGATCTAAAGGTTGCAGGTTCAAAACCCCTCTACACCTTGCTTTGGATCAAAGTGTCTTCCAAATGTCATTATTATTATTATTATTATCACTGCTATCAGACTCTCGGAATAATAATAATATCAATGATGAATAATAATGAAGTTGCCAGATGCTTTTATAACAATAATAGCAATAATAAAATATTGTAATTATTATGTATCATGGTAGAACAGGGTTTTTATCTCCATGGCCGTCGATACGATTACGTCAGCCCCGTACCTGTTTGGTGATGAGGCGGTACTTCTGGAAGTCCTTGGGTCCCAACTGGTCGTCTCGGGTCAGACGGCTGACCTTTACGTCGGGGTACTTGGCCTTGACGAGCTGGGAGCAAAAACGAAGAAGAACCCCCGCCACGCCTTTGCCCCTCTCCTGGGGTGCCACCCTCAGACCCTCCACCAGCATGGTCTCCCCGTCGTCGATGACACACACCGACTCCAACGCAATCTGAAGGAGACATCCCCCCCCCCCCCGATGTGAACCCACACGCAATAAAAACACAGCAACTTAGACCGTCGACTCTGTGAAACCTTATAACATGTTATTACCTGTTATAACTTGTTATCAACGCTTTATGACACTATTCTATTCCTCATGCTTTATCGGACAGTTTTTTTCGTGTTTTTTTGTTGTTTTTTTTTGGGTGAAGCGTGACAAGAAAAGCAGGGAGAGGAAGAGAAAGAGAGAGGGGAAGACAAGTTGCAAAGGGCCAAGGCCGGATTCGAACCCGGGGTCGTCACAGTCAGGCCTCAGCCAACATGACATGACACCTCTCATTCCCCTCACCACTTTCCCTTGCTTGCGTGCCAGGATGACGATGCGGTTGGTCTCCTGTAGCCACGCCTGGTAGCGTGTGGGGAGGTAGTCCAGGCCGCCGTAGATGTCCTGACTCATGGCCATGATCTCCTCAAAGTCCTCCTCCGTCGCCACGGTGAACTGGAGGCCCGTTTGGGGAGGGGCCTCTGGGAGCTGAGGGCGGGGCAGGCTGTTTTCGATCTTCATCCTGATAGAGCTGTAGGAGGAGGGGAGGGATGAAGAGGAGGAGGGGGGAGGGAGGAGGGAAGGAAGAGAGAGAGGAGAGCGAGAGAAAGGGGGAGAGGGAGGAGGAGCGAGAGAAAGAAGAGAGAGCAAAACAACGCAGGAAGGATGAATAACGAATAAGATAGATGGTGAGGGAAGGTTAGAAAAATCAGAGGAAAGTGCGATGATTCAATTAAATTTAAGTAGACAAAGGAGGGTAGGAATCGCACTATAGACAGGGAGGGAGGAGAGGGAGGGGGGAGAGCGAGAGGGGGAGGAGGGAGGCGAGGGAGGAGAGAGGAGAGAGGAGGGAGGGATATGGGTAAAAAGAGAGGAGAGAGAAAGAGAGGGTAGATTTGATTAGGACCATGTGACCTGTCCAAACCGGATGCATGGTCAGTTCAGTTAGGTGCTATACAGGTTTGATGTCTTTGATTTGTTTTGTTGCTTTGGTGTCATATCCCGAAGGATGTAATAGAACATTGTGTAATCGTTTGCGTACAAACACACTATAAGCTTAGGACGGAGCTCTGGGCTGTATGTGGTTGGTACACACAGAACCATGTCTGCAAAATGAGGAAATACACAAGCCGGTGTTCTGGGACACTAATATAAAAAGTAAAGTAAACTGACTTTGCGAAATAACAGTTAAGACAAACCTAAAATATTCTCAACGTTGAACTTTTTTTTAAAATAACAGACAAAAGACATCATGTTTGAGACGATTTCAAGCACTAGAAAAAATAGACTTTTGCACAGTACTAAGGATGAAGAGATGCATGAAGCTTGGGTGGACTAAAAGTCCGGTGATCTGGAAGAAATGACTCCAATAATGGAGAGATGATGGGAGAGGGAGAGAGATAAAAGGAGAGAACGAGAGAAGAGTGATGAGTAGATGGAAGGGTCCGAGAGAGATTTTGCCAGTAGGTTTGTTTCAACGTTATCAATGGTACTAATTGACGTTTTTCTGTGCGAGACGTAGAGATGAGAGAAATGGGAAACAAGAGCAGAGGCAGGAGTAGACGAAGAGAAGGGAGATACGAAAGAGAGGGAGAGACGAAAGAGTAGTGAGGGAGAGACAGAAGGAGAAGGAGAGCGAGAAAGAGGAGAGACGAAAGAAGAGGGAGACAGCAGAGAGGGAGAGACAGGAGAAGAGGAGAAAGAAGAGAGGGAGACAGAAAGAGAAGGGAGAGAGAAGAAAGAAGAGGAGGACATAAGACATGAGAGGAGAGAGACATAAAGCAAGAGGGTAGAGATCAGAGAGAGGAGGCAGAGGAGAAGAAGAGAAAGAGCATGACCAAAGAAAAGAAGACAAGAGAGAGGCACGGACAGAGCGGGAAGGGCTAGGAAAAAACGAATAAAACTGGGCCCCCCAAAAACAAACCAAACAAACGCAAATTTCCCATCAACACAACACTCCTAATCCGAACAGTAAATCCTGTCACATGTGGTATTTCACCAGTAAAAACAAACACATTTTTCTACGACTTCAAACAAGAGGGAAAATCACAACAGGGTCAAAGTGGCCCGTACACATCCCAAACCCTGCACACATCCCTGAGCTAGAGATTAGAGACCTGCTCTGGAGAGACTTTAGCCCTGCTAAACGGAACCATGGAAGGAAGGTGACAGCCAAGGTTCCACACGTTCTAATAACGCCAAAATGGAAGGGAGGTGACCAAGACAGCCAAGGTTCCACACGTTCTAATAACGCCAAAATGGAAGGGAGGTGACCAAGACAGCCAGGGTTCCACACGTTCTAATAACGCCAAAATGGAAGGGAGGTGACCAAGACAGGCATGGATACACACTAGCTAAATAACGGGCCACTTTAACAAGAGATGGAAGAGGAAGTGCAAGCACCCGGTTCCCACACGTTCTAAAATAACAGCCAAAATGGAAAGGGAGTGACACAATAGACCAGCTATGGCATTATTCCCAACTTCTACTAAACGGACCAAATGGAAGAAGAGACGTCAGACAGCCAGGTCCAGGGGGGGTATATGTACTGTGTGGTGGCGACGTTTTTTTTGGCTGAATACCTTCTTATGTATTTATAAAATGCGGGTTAGTAACAAAAAACAGTCGATTAATAGCAACGTTTTTTCGATGGAAAACCTCCTTTATTATTTTTATATTTTAATTTTTATATACATCTAAAAATCTAACATTAAAAAAACGGTATTAACCATTAAGACCATAGTTATGGGCAGGCAGGCGACTATAACGCAAACGCTACCCCACTTGAGCCGCTAAAACCCCATCTACCCAACCACAACAATGACTCCAAAAACAACCAGGCCCCATTTCAATAAACCCAGAAAGAGTACCAAGGACAGCCGAGGGGTCCCAACATTCTAAATACCAAAATATTTATTAATGGTTGCCCCCCCCCCTTGTTGTATGCTTTGGTTTGCCATTAACTGCTCTATGTTGTATGTTGTTTTGTGAAGATGTTTTAGTGTTGTTTGAGGAAGGTGTGGTTTGTTGTTGGTGTGAGTAGTATGTTGAGTGTTGGTAAGGTGGATCGTCGCGGTGTGGTGGGTGTGTGTGTGCGTGTACTGGGTCAACTACAGAGAGCCCAGACGTTCCTGATAACGGGTCGATGGTGAGCTGAGCTCAATGGGGCGTTTCCAGAGAATCCACTGTGGTGCTTTCCTGCGCCAACACTGCCCTGGTGGACTGGTAGTTTTCCATCAGCTAGCTGGCTGGATGAGTGGCTGGCTAGACCTTCCGAATGCCAGCATACTAGACACACCTTGTAGTTTTCCATTAACTAGTTGGCTGGCTGGTAGCGAGGGTAGGTGGCTGGCTGGCTGGCCTTGACTCTGGGTGACTCTGGCTGGATGGCTGGCCTGACTGCCTGGCTGGATACTGGCTGGCTGACTGACTGGCTGGCTGGCTGACTGGCTGACTAGCCGGCTGGCTGGCTGGATGCATGACTGGGCATGTAAATACTAGGCTGGTTCACTCGCTCTGAGAATTCTTTCTTCTCCGTCATACAGCACAAAACCACCACACACACACACACACATAACTACAGTCCGATAACTTTACTTCTCACTAATTCCATCCCCATGCTTCCTCTGTGCTCTTCTATTAAATCGACCTCTGCAGCATCAGCACAACAGCGATATCAGAGTATAAGATCCACAGCACCAACACAAGCATACAAGGCAGGCCAACAGCACCACACACAAGATCGAGCATACTCACATCACACAAGAGCATACTAGAGCAATAGACACACACTACACTCACAATACAGGTTTTCAACAATAAGAACATCTACCCAACACAGCACTCATCCATACCTCATCTCTCGCCCTGTTGCGCGCACACTACACACACACACACACCACACTGCAATGTCCATGTACCCATCTCGCAAGTAGCAGCAGCAACACACATACTGCAAGTATCAGCACACGCAACAAAGCAATAGACAAGTTAGGCCAGGGCCCCCACGCACGATCCAGTTTTGATCCAGCCGATGACATCAGAGGCTGTGGGTAACCTATGACCCTATCTCCGCACCTGTGGAGCTTGCTGCAGTAGCGAGCCACTGATCTCCTTCGAGGAGCTTAGCCATAATCATCCCTACATGAAACAACCATCATCTCTTTATGTAATAGGAGGGACAGATGTGTGGGGGAAGGGCGGATGTTGGGAAGGGGGGGGCAGATGTGTGGGGAAGGGGGGGAGCCAGTGTGTGGGGAAGGGGGGGGCAGATGTGTGGGGAAGGGGGGGCGGGGCGGATGTTGAGGATTTCTGAGGACGATTTAGAAGCTTTTTAGCAGTTTAATGGGAATAATACTTGAATAATAATACTTGGAATAATACTAGCAATACTGGTAATGGATGCCTCAGGGTCCACTGCCAAATGAGAAGGTTTGGGACGCCCAGAAACCTGATGGGACACGGGGAAAATGAAAGGGAAAAAAAGAAAGAAGGATGACCTCCCAAGTGTTCTATTGGAGCTCCTGCAGGATTCCATTTCTGACTGTTCTATTGGAGCTACTGCAGGATTCCATTTCTGACTGTTCTATTGGAGCTACTGCAGGATTCCATTTCTGACTGTTCTATTGGAGCTACTGCAGGATTCCATTTCTGACTGTTCTATTGGAGCTACTGCAGGATTCCATTTCTGACTGTTCTATTGGAGCTACTGCAGGATTCCATTTCTGACTGTTCTATTGGAGCTACTGCAGGATTCCATTTCTGACTGTTCTATTGGAGCTACTGCAGGATTCCATTTCTGACTGTTCTATTGGAGCTACTGCAGGATTCCATTTCTGACTGTTCTATTGGAGCTACTGCAGGATTCCATTGCTGAGAGTATTCTTTTTTCCTTTGAGGAAACCGGAATGCATATCATCTCTGCTAGTTTTCTCTGCGTACCCAATCAACACAGAATATATTCCCCAGTTCTCAGCAACAAATTCAAGTAGCCATTATTAGCAGCTAAAATGCTAATGTTGTAAATATCGACATATAAATTATAGCTAACAGTCGACTTGCAGTACCTACATTGCTTATGTATAAAAATGTCCGTAAATTATGAGATGTCTCTCCCCTGCTCCTTTCGCCCCTCTTCTCTCCTCTCATGTTGTGCGCTCTCTCCTCCTCTCTTCTCTCCTTCACATCTCTCTGACTCACATTAACCTCTGTGTTGGATTGTGGAAATGTAATTTTGAAGCTACCTGACATTCTGAGAGTCAAAAAGATATGCTCACAACAAACACACTGCGTCGCACACATAAACACCATTCACACCCACACAACACACACACACACACATCCACACACACACACACATACACAACACACACACACCAGCAGCTGAACATGGCATAATCGTTGTAGTGTTGGTGGATAAACTTGGCGTGAAGGAGTTATTACGTTCTTTGACGTTCATCTGAACTAAATTACTGTGTATGTGTTTCTATATGTGTGTATGGCTTTGTGTGTGTTGGTGAGTGTGTGAGTGCTGTGTATAGGTGTGTGTGTGTCTGTGCATTGGTGTGTGTGTGTCTGTGCAGGATGTGTGTGTGTGTGTGTCTGTGCATTGGTGTGTGTGTCATGTGTCTGTTGTGTGTGTGCCTGTACATGAGTGTGTGTGTGTGTGCCTGTGAATGGTTGTGTGTGAGTGTGCATGGGTGTGTGTGTGTGTGCTGTCATGGTTTGTGTTGAGTGTGAGTGTGCGTGGTTGTGTGTTGGTGTGTGTGCCTGTGATGGTTTTAGTGTGAGTGCATGGGGTGTGTTGTGTGTGTGTGTGTGTGCCTGTGCATGGTTGTGTGTGAGCGCTGGCTTGCTGCAGCTCAAGGTGACTACAGCAGGGGAACCCAGTGGTCCTCTGATGACTACTGTAAGTACGTCACAACCTGCTCAACAGAAACTGTGCAGGTATTACACTAACCACAGACACACACACACTCTTCACGCTGTCATCACACTCTCCTTCCACACACTGTCAACCTAGCCATACACACAGACACACACACACACACACTCTGCACCTAGCATAAACAGCACAGAACACACACCTCTGCCACTAGCCTACACACACACACAACACACACTCCCAGCCTAGCCCACAACACACAAAACACACACACACAACACACCTGCCACCTGGGTGACTGACTGGCTGGCTGGCTGACTGACTGACTAGCTGGCTGGCTGGCTGGATGCATGACTGGGCATGTAAATACTAGGCTGGTTCACTCGCTCTGAGAATTCTTTCTTCCTCCGTCACACACACAAACACACACACCACACACACACACATCACTAACAGTCCCATGAACTTTAACATCTCATCAATACCCATCCATCTTCCTGCTGTGCTCTTCCTATTAATCGACCTCTGCCAGCACACACACACAAGCATACAGAGGTATACACACACACACACACAAGCATACAGAGGCATACACACACACACACACACACACAAGCATACAGAGGCATAGACACACACACACTCACAATACAGGTTTCAACAATACAGAACATCTACCCAACAACAGCACTCAGTCATACCTATTTCTCCCCTGCTCGCGCGCACACACACACACACACACACACACTGCAGGTACACGTACACACTGCAGGTACACACACACATACTGCAGGTACACACAGAGGCATGCAGCAGACACAATGTTCCACGGGCACAGGCCCACGCACGATCCAGTTTTGATCCAGCCGATGACATCAGAGGCTGTGGGTAACCTATGACCCTATCTCCGCACCTGTGGAGCTTGCTGCAGTAGCGAGCCACTGATCTCCTTCGAGGAGCTTAGCCATAATCATCCCTACATGAAACAACCATCATCTCTTTATGTAATAGGAGGGACAGATGTGTGGGGGAAGGGGGGGCGGGGCAGGGCGAGGAGGGGGGGCAGATGTGTGGGGGAAAGGGGGCAGATGTGTGGGGGAAGGGGGGGGCAGATGTGTGGGGAAGGGGGGGCGGGGCGGATGTTGAGGATTTCTGAGGACGATTTAGAAGCTTTTTAGCAGTTTAATGGGAATAATACTTGAATAATAATACTTGGAATAATACTAGCAATACTGGTAATGGATGCCTCAGGGTCCACTGCCAAATGAGAAGGTTTGGGACGCCCAGAAACCTGATGGGACACGGGGAAAATGAAAGGGAAAAAAAGATGAAAAGGATGACCTCCCAAGTGTTCTATTGGAGCTCCTGCAGGATTCCATTTCTGACTGTTCTATTGGAGCTACTGCAGGATTCCATTTCTGACTGTTCTATTGGAGCTACTGCAGGATTCCATTTCTGACTGTTCTATTGGAGCTCCTGCAGGATTCCATTTCTGACTGTTCTATTGGAGCTCCTGCAGGATTCCATTTCTGACTGTTCTATTGGAGCTACTGCAGGATTCCATTTCTGACTGTTCTATTGGAGCTACTGCAGGATTCCATTTCTGACTGTTCTATTGGAGCTACTGCAGGATTCCATTTCTGACTGTTCTATTGGAGCTACTGCAGGATTCCATTGCTGACTGTTCTATTGGAGCTACTGCAGGATTCCATTTCTGACTGTTCTATTGGAGCTACTGCAGGATTCCATTGCTGAGAGTATTCTTTTTTCCTTTGAGGAAACCGGAATGCATATCATCTCTGCTAGTTTTCTCTGCGTACCCAATCAACACAGAATATATTCCCCAGTTCTCAGCAACAAATTCAAGTAGCCATTATTAGCAGCTAAAATGCTAATGTTGTAAATATCGACATATAAATTATGCATTACAGTCCGTCTTGCAGTAACCTACATATGTAGTATAAAAATGTCCGAAATTCATGAGATCTTCTCTCCCTTCTGCCTCCTTTCGCCCCTTCCTCTCTCCCTATCTCTTGTGCGGCTCTCTCCCTCCTTCTCTCTCCTGCCTTCACATCTCTCTGACTCACATTAACACATTTGTGTTGGGATGTGAGAAATGATTTTTAAGCTAACCTGACATTCTGCAGAGTAAAAAGAATATTGCTCACACACACACACACACATTGCGTCACACACATAAAAACACACAAATTCACACACACACACATCACACACACACACACACACACACACACACCACACACACACACACACACACACACCAACAACACACTGAGACGCATTTGCGATAATCGTGTGAGGGTTGGTGGATAAACCTTGCGTTGAAGGAGATTAAATTACGTTCTCTCTGACGTTTCATCTGAACTAAATTACTTGTCTGTGTGTGTGATTATGTGTGTATGGCTGTGTGTGTGGTGAGTGTGGATTAGTGCCTGTGTATGGGTGTGTGTGTGTCTGTGCAGGGTGTATGTGTCTGTGCATGTGTGATGTGTGTGTTTGTCTGTTGCATACGTGTGTGTGCCTGTTGCATGGTTGTGTGTGGTGTGGGCCCACGTTACATGAGTGTGTGTGTGTGTGCCTGTGAATGGTTGTGTGTGAGTGTGCATGGGTGTGTGTGTGTGTGTGTGTGCCTGTGCATGGTTGTGTGTGAGTGTGAGTGTGCGTGTGTGTGTGTTGTGTTGTGTGTGTGCTGCCGTGGCATGGTTGTGTTCTGTGAGGTGTATGGGTGTTGTGTGTGTGTGTTGGTGTGTGTTGCCGTGCATGGGTGTGTGTGAGCGCTGGCTTGCTGCAGCTCAAGGTGACTACAGCAGGGGAACCCAGTGGTCCTCTGATGACTACTGTAAGTACGTCACAACCTGCTCAACAGAAACTGTGCAGGTATTACACTAACCACAGACACACACACACTCTGTCAACCTAGCCATACACACACACACACACTGTCAACCTAGCCATACACACAGACACACACACACACACACTCTGCCAGCCTAGCCATACACACAGACACACACACACTCTGCCAGCCTAGCCATACACACACACACACACACACTCTGCCAGCCTAGCCATACACACACAGACACACACACACACACACACTCTGCCAGCCTAGCCATACACACACACACACACACTCTGCCAGCCTAGCCATACACACAACACAACACTCTGCCAGCATACCATACAACACACACACACACTCTGCCAGCCTAGCCATACACACACACACACGACACTCTCCCAGCCTAGCCATACACACACACACACACTTCTGCCAGCCTAGCCATACAGCACACACACACACTCTGCCAGCCTAGCCATACACACACACACACACACACTCTGCCAGCCTAGCCATACACACACACACACACTCTGCCAGCCTAGCCATACACACACAGATACACACAAACACTCACCACCTCCCATGACACTCTCCATCTTGTTAGTCTGTTCCAACACAATCCTAAAACTATTCTGATATCTGTCCCTAATTCCTCTGCTCTCGATCTCATCTCCTTTTCCTACTCTCCTCCCTCCTCTCTGTCCTACCCTACCTCTTATGTAAGATCATGCAAGTGGATTAGAACAAATGACCTTGCGGAGAAAACCTTTAGCGGTATTTGTCCTTTTTCTGTTTTTTGTGTGTTTTTTTCGGGGACCGGAAGTTGGAAAAACACAGTGGGTCATTTCTGTCGATCGAAAGGACAAAAAGCTCAATGCGGAGCAACAGAATCATCAGATGCTAAGACGTGAGTCACTGCTGGCCTTCGTCATCGTCTTGATCTTCAGAGTTTGTTCTGCGCTGACTAGAACTTCTCTCTCTCTTTGTCTCCTTCTCTCTCTGTCTCTTCTCTCTCTCCCCTCTGTCCTCTCTGTCTCTCTCTCTCTCTTTCTCTCTCTCTGTCTCTCTCTCTTTCTCTCTCTCTCTCTCTCTCTCTCTGTCTCTCTCTCTCTCTTTCTCTCTCTCTCTCTCTCTCTCTCTCTCTCTCTCTCTCTACAGTCACAGACCCGTGACTGCGCGTGTGTGCACGTATGAGTGTGTGCACGTATGCGTGTGTGCACGTATGCGTGTAAGCGCATGTATGCGTGTGCATATTTGAACGTGTGTGTGCTTGAGTGTGTGTATGTGTCTGATCCTGACCTAATTAAAAGCCCATTTAACTCAGAGGTTAGAACGGATATGAGGCCTTGATGCCATCATCAGTGTGAGGAGGAGAAAAGGGTGGAGGAGGAACGAGAACGAGGAGAGGTGGTGGTGAGAGGAGGGTGGTGTACAGATGGAGTATAGGCATGGTGGATGAATACTAAGTGACGTGGAGGGCAAGCAGACAGTGTATGTGTGCGTGTGCGAACTTGTGCATGTGTGTGTGTACTTTTGCATGTGTGTGTGTACTGTATGTGTGTACTGTATGTGTGTGTGTGTGTACTGTATGTGTGTGTACTGTATGTGTGTGTACAGTATGTGTGTACAGTATGTGTGTGTTTGTGTGTGTGTATGTACATGTGTGTACCAGTATGTGGGGATGTTTGTGTGTGTACAGTATGTGTGTGTGTGTGTTTGTGTGTGTGTGCACTGTATGTGTGTGTGTGTGTACAGTATGTGTTTGTGTGTGTGTACAGTGTGTGTGTGTTTGTGTGTGTGTATGTACAGTGTGTGTGCACTGTATGTGTGTGTGTGTGTACAGTATGTGTGTGTGTGCACTGTATGTGTGTGTGTGTGTACAGTATGTGTGTGTGTGTGTACAGTGTGTGTGTGTACTTTATGTGCAAACGATGCACTAGGTTTTGCTCAAGCAGCTTCAGCGAAAGAACAGGGGCCCTTTCTTAGTCTTTAAACCCACTCATGCAGGACCATGCTGCAGGACTCCCCCCTCCCTCCCTCCCTCCCTCCCTCCCCCATCATCCTCCCCCTTCCCTCTGCAGCACCTATAGTCATTAATCTTTGCTGCCTCCTGTGTCCGCTAACACACACACATACACAGGTGTACACACAAACACACATATATCCCCTACTCAGTGTTCCTGGTCAGATGCGAAGTGCTGAATTGTTGGGTTGAGTTTCACTATGAGACTGTAGGTGAAGAGAGATAGAGAGACAGAGAGAGAGAGAGACAGAGAGAGAGAAAGAGACAGAGAGACAGAAAGAGAGAGAGAGAGAGACAGAGAAAGAGAGAGAGACAGAAAGAGAGAGACAGAGAGAGAGAGACACAGTGACAGAGACACACAGAGACACAGAAAGAGAAAGACACACACACACACACACAGAGGGAGACACAGATGGAGAGAGAGAGACAGAGACACACACACAGATAGAGAGACAGCGGTACACACAGAGAGACACAGAGAGAGAGAGGCGGAGACAGGGAGTCTGTGTTGACAGTATGGAGACACATGGCACCCTGCTAAAATGTCCTGTTTAGATGGACAGTGGCAATGTAGGCTAAGAGAGAGACACAGAAAGTGAAGGGACCAAGGGACAGAGACAAAAAGAGACAGACACAGACATGGAGAAAGACAGAGACACAACAGAGAGAGACAGAGACACAACAGAGAGAGACAGAGACACAACAGAGAGAGACAGATACACACAGAGACACAACAGAGAGAGACAGAGACACAACAGAGAGAGACAGAGACACAACAGAGAAAGACAGAGACACAACAGAGAGAGACAGAGACACACAGAGAGAGACAGAGACACAACAGAGAGAGACAGAGACACACACAGAGAGACAGAGACACAACAGAGAGAGACAGAGACACAACAGAGAAAGACAGAGACACAACAGAGAGAGACGGAGACACACAGAGAGAGACAGAGACACACAGAGAGAGACAGAGACACACAGAGAGAGACAGAGACACACAGAGAGAGACAGAGACACACAGAGAAACACAGAGACACACAGAGAGAGAGACAGAGAGACAGACAGAGACAAGGAGAAAGAGTTAGAAGAAAATAGCGCTTGCGTGGAGAGTTAGACTGATGCAATGAGTGCGTGTATGTGGAGACACTCTTAAGCAGTTTGAGGGAAAGAGGAACATGTATGGTGCATGTACTTCCCGGATGGCAGGCAAGAAAGTGTGCGTTTGTGGTCGTGTGTGTGTGTGAGAGAGAGAGAGAGAGAGGGAGTAGAGAGATACACAGAGATAGAGGAAGAAAAGAGAGAAAGAGAGGGAGAGAGAGAGAGAGCGCAGTATACTGTCAGCGATGATGAAAGAGAGACCTGTCTATAGAAGGTTGGCAGACTGAAGTCCTCTCAGTAGGTGTTGTGCTTGCCTAGTTCCCTTGTCCTGTAACTGTGCCTTGATGCGACTAATTGTGAGTACACACTCATGTCTCCCTGCTTTCATTCGAATTCCAAACTGCCAAGAGAAATCAGATCACAGAACCAAATAGGATGCACGCATCTCTCTCCCTTTCTCTCGCTCGGTCTTTCCTTTTTCGCGCTCGCTCTCTTCCCCCTCTCTATCTCTCTGTCCTCCACTCTCACCATACCGCGAGCTGCGCCTGCATCGCGCGCACGCATGCACGCACCTTGGCGCTAGATAACAGAAGCGTCCGGCTGTCTGTTCGTGCGCGCATCTCTCCGCGGAACGAGAAGAAATGGAACACGTATGAATAAAATAAAAGCCGGTATGTGGTTGGAAAAACCCTTTTACACGAACAGGCAACCAGAAAGATAAGTGTTCATAAAAGTCCACGGAGACGGCTTGTGCCTATAATATTTTCTGCCGTTTCTGCCGTTAAAAAATATATACATTTAAATATAGGTCTGTCCCTGACCTATAAGGGATGATGAACGGTTATCTACGTGGACTGCGCCAACACACTGACTCTTGAACGTATAAGCTATAGAACCCGACTGTCACGACCAGCAAGCACGTGCTACACCTTGGCTCTAAGCGCGCACACATGGAAACGCGCTCTTCATAGCCGGTGTTTATGCAACGCACGAGGATGTTTTATGAATAATCCACTGTATATTATTTGTCGAGAATACTCTAATCCCACGAATCACATCCAACCCAACAAATATAACTCGACATTTGCATGTCCACGCGAGTTATCATCCAGAGGTTGACTCAAAAATGTATTTGGATCCAAGATGTTCGAATAAGGTCTATAGACAACACATAAGAGCTGTCTATTTTTCAAACACGTCAAATGAAATTCATTGTTACCCTGCTAATCGCACGGACGACATTGACTTACATTCATCTCGAGTGATGATACTGATCGACAAGTGCGTTATTACATTCTCGCTGGTGATTGGAGGAATTTTCCATTATATTCATATTCAATTAGGCAGCAGGCATCATCTACTTTGAGAATTACATTTCCACAAAAACCCAGAACAGCGTACATTCACGCTACAGCTTCGCATCAGTCTCACATTCAGTACAGCCGATAAACGATGTCTTTACAATTTTTTTATCGTATTTAATCTCCTTGTTACATTACTGTAAATTCCTCAATTTGGGCCACACAAAATGGCCGATAAGAACAGAACGAGGATAGTACAACGTAAAAGGCTTTGCAAGAGACACAACGTGGAACACAAGACGATGTCAACGATAGGCTGCGTTATCAATAAAATACTGATATTTATGAGATGTATGATTTTGACAAATAAAGCTTCGTGAATTCATTGAGTTAAAAAAAAATCTAAATCATAGCGATCGATCACATGAGCAGGATACCGTTATCTCACAAGTGATGATCGATAAGTGCAATGTATTCCGACGTATCCTCAAGTCCCTTCGCTTACCGTGTGTGATGCCCGGAGGTCTCGTGCTAAATAGTTGACGGTCGGCAGGTGTACGGCCAGGTGCGAGACAGGATGGTTGTGGCGGTGACTGTTTTAGTTTCAGACTGAAAAGACAAATTCTACCGGCAACCGGCTCGAGCATTCAATATATGAGACTATGAACACAAGCCCCTCCTACAAAACCTAACCCCATGCTAGTCTATCCCCAACTACATGTTATTAACCCCCTCCCACCCCTCCACCCCTCTATCTCTCTTTCTCTCTCTCTTTCCAAATTAAATTAAATAACCTATATTTGTCCCCCAACTGTCAAACGAAAACAAAAGGTTACTTGTAAAATTACATTTAAACGTAAAAAATCATATGGCTGCTTGGATTTGAATTGAAATAGTCAGCGAAGCCTTCAGAATTTGAAGCGTAAACACAAGAGGCCTAAATCAGATTAAGTTGTGCTTGAATGTATCCTGTTTGAATATAGAATGCAAACTATACCGAGTTACAAGATCATATAAATTACATGATATCTTTTTTTGTAGATTCATTATCATATTCCTGAAGAGAAGGTTAATCGTGTTTCATGGTTATCACGAAGTATGACCAGGATCACATACATCACAAAATTACGCCAATTTAGATTTTCACATGAAACATGTTTTCACAACACTGTTTGTCTACAACGTTTAGATAAAACGTGTTTCGAATTAAACGTTTGAGCTCTACACATCAAATCATCTCTAACGGACGATGACCTTCAAATGCAACCGGTTTATGTGTATTCTTCCGCTAAACCGTATACTTCCCGTTGGCAATAGTCTAAATTGTAATCGTTCGTAGTATTATTATCTTAACCAAAATTATTTTTGAGCAAATAACCTGCATCAACGTCCTACATCACATCGATTTTGCATAGGCTACGTCACTATCTTATTGTCATCCGTTTTTATTTTAATGCAACGCTTCGACGCTATTTCTTTGAATGCAACGTTTAATTCTATGAAATGTGTACAAAATGTGCCATTTGGTAGAACAGGTGGAGCGAGCCTCTACTGGGCGTGCAGCTGACTCTTTCATGCCGCGAGCTGTGCGAGCGCGACCTGCTTCTCAGGCCACTTCCGCTAGGGCGCATGCGGTTCTGTGTGTCGGCGCTTAACTGCGGAGTTGGTTTCTTTCCATTAAAATGGAAAAGAGCGACTCGTTTTGGAAGTTGCGGGCTACAACAGCTGTGTCGGTCACCGCATTAAAGCACGTTATCCTAGTCATTTGCTTTGGATAACTCCTCTTGTTCCGCTGTCCTTAAGACAACCACACAGAAGAAATATCCTTCAATTGCATGCGAATTCAGATGAACTATTCTTAGAAACAATATGTTCTATTATTTAAATGAATAATTAACTGTATTTTGGCATGGCCTTTGGACTGTTGACCTTGCTTAAAGATTGTGCTAGACCAATACAATTAAAATGTACACTAATGGAAAAAACTGATTAGCACGAGGGTTAGCCGTCACATTCGTAAGCCACATGTGTATCGTCGAAGCTTTATTTTGGGGAACTCTGGGTAGCCTAATAACCTAATTAGCGCTCGTCAGTCAAAGTAGGCTACCAAATCAACTCTTTTCAGATAGACAGATGGATGAAAACGGTCATAAAAGTTTGTGTGTGTTTGTGTGTGTGTGTGTGTGTGTGTGTGTGTGAGAGAGAGAGAGAGAGACAGAGAGACAGACAGAGAGACATACAGAGAGAGAGACAGAGAGAGAGACAGAGAGAGAGAGAGAGAGGTAGACAGAGAGAGAGAGACAGGAGAGAGAGAGAGAGAGAGAGAGGACAGAAGAGCGAGCCAGGAAGAGAGACAGAGAGAGATAGACAGAGAGAGAGAGAGAGACAGACAGAGAGAGGTAGACAGAGAGAGGTAGACAGAGAGACAGACAGACAGACAGACAGACAGACAGACAGACAGAGAGAGCACGTCCTTGAAGCTATAAACAGAGTTTTTCTTTCTTTAGGCTATATATTTTATATATATTTTATATTTCCGTTTATAAGGAAATTTCCAACATTTTTGGAGCCAACGGCTCTTGGTGGAGGTTTTTAGGCCATGGGACCAAAGGGCCGCTCCTGTTAGGGCCTCTATGTATGTCACTTGAGTTATTTTGGATACAAGGGCTTGAGGTTGAAGGTATATATATATATATACATAGACAGATGTAGAGAGGGGGAATGTGCAGCCTGTCTATTTGAAAAGGGGGGGAGGGGGGGGGGCACATTCAGAATTTTTGAGACAAAAGTGTCCTGTCCACATGTGTGCGGGTGAGTTAGTGTGAGTGTGTGTGTGATGTGTGGTAGGTGTGTGTGTGTGGTGATGTAGTGTGTGTGTGAGTGTGGGAGTGTGTGAGTGTGTGAGACAGTGAGAAGGATAAA